>SCDZ01000575.1:0-117651 GCA_004143845.1 Drosophila lacertosa | reverse complement strand
CAACAAAAGTATTAAACCAATTACAAAAAAAACAAAAGATGTATTGCATCAAAGAATTTTATATGACGCAGTGCTAATTTTTTTGCCGCAACTGTATATATATGTATGTGTATATAAATAAGCATAATTATAATAAGAAATAGAACTAAATGAAGTCCCTTCAAACTCTGCAAATCACCTGTCACATTTGGCTTTAATAAATATGCTGATAAGAGATAATGAAATTTGGTACACGCAGAAAAAAATAATAATAAATGTTTTAATAAAATGAATAAATTTGTATATTGATCAATGCATTTATGATTAGGCACTATTTCGTTATTGGCTTAGAAAAAATGTACTTGGCCAACAAATGTTTAAAAACTTGTAAGTGTACTTTTCTCTAAGTGTATGCACGTCAATAAATGAACTTCCGGCTTGATTAAACAGTAAGTTGTCGTAACGGATTCTGATATATATTGAAACCTCTTGAGATTCTACGAGCTCTAAGCTATATATTAAAATTGAGTTAACACAAAATATTACTTGCTCTAAAATTTGAGCTTCTAATTAGACAATATTAATGTTAAAATTAAAATTTAATCTTTGTTAATATGTATGTATGTATGTACATATATTTATATTTTTTAACTGCTTCATTTTGCAAGAATCATTTTTCTTATTTTAATTTCTAGTCTTTTTTTACAATGATCATTTTGAGATTTTTTGCTGTTGTGAACCTTACGAAGAACTGATTTTAGCTGCTTTTTTCGGCTACTTTCTGACCACTTTTCTCGAGAGTCTTTTGAGCCGCACAGTCCGAACGAAACTGATAATGGCCCCAAGGGAATCCGCCCGAAATTTTTCCACAAATGTGAGTGAGCTTTTTATAATTGTGTGCTTATCAGTTGAATATGGAATAAAAAAAAGTTAGGAGCGTGCACAATGAGTGCGATCTTCGGTTGCGACGATTGCGGCCCAAATGCTGAGTGCCGTTAAAGTCAATAGCTTTATGGCCGCGACCGGGTTTACTTGCCTATGTAAATTTGTCTTGACCAATTCCACGTATTAGGGTAAAAGGCAAAGAAACTGCATAATCATAAACTCATTTACGTTTAGTTTTTACCTGCCTGCCGGCGATTGTTCTGGTCTGGATCTGTGGGTTTTCTGAGCCCGTTTTGGCCACAAGGTTAACACAATTCTCGATTTCAATTGTGCGCAATTCTCTTTGCCTGTGACGCGGCCTAGTAAAATCTATTGGGAATGCTGTTGACAATACACTTGACTGTCCTAGATTTCCTTTATGTGCACCATATTTATACCCTATACCATCATCGCAAACAGACCTTATCATAATTGCATGCATGACTGAGGTTGCGACATACATGTTTGACACACACACAAATGCTGTGTGCTCAACCAATGCAAGTTCAGCTATTGCTGTCTTAGTCTACAGCGTTGAAAACAGTTCACTCATGCAAGCGTGTCGATCAGCGATGTAACTATAACATACATGTTTGAACAGCCAGTCGTTACAGCTGTCGCGAGCTTTAAGCTCAAAATAAGTGCTTCAGCCCTGATTCTTGATTTTTGATTTTTGTTTACATTCGCCGTCTTTCATATGCCCTGTCTCTATGTGTGTGTGTGTGTGTATGTTTTTATTAGTTTATAAGCTTGTATGGCTTTATTAATCAAGTGCATGGCCACTGATAAGAAAATTGTTTGTTATCTTTGTGGCTTTACAAATAAATTTAATTTATTTAATGTTTGATCATAAATACTTATATTGGTCAACCTCATATGGAAATGTATGCATACATACAAATATAAATACATATATAAATATATGCTCGAAATATCATACAATGGCGTCACTCGTTTAACACGCGTCTAACACGCACTAAAGGAACGCACACACACACACACATTTAAACAAGTGGTTACACACGCACGCACACATACATACGCCGCACGCGCCAACAATTTGCATAGCTTTTATTTAGTCTTGTATGGAAAAATACCGCAGAGAAACATCGCAAAAAAATAGCAACAAAAAGGTAAATGTACAAATATTATGTGCGCTCTCTCTTTCTCACTCTCTTACCCAGCATCCGTGTGAAATGCACCTGCACCTTTTAATCTGTCTGTGTTGCGCACTCGCTTAATTTTACTGCTTGTCTCGCGCAAATCATAAACACAGCCAAAACAAAACTGACACAAAAACGAAACGACAAGCGCTCAAGTGAATAAAACAACGAGAGAGTAAGCGAGAGCGAGCGCACCAAAGCTAGCAAGCTCTACTAAAGCTTTCATCGCTTCGATCAGCTGTTGAGCT
The DNA here is from genome assembly GCA_004143845.1 of Drosophila lacertosa. NCBI lineage: Eukaryota > Metazoa > Arthropoda > Insecta > Diptera > Drosophilidae > Drosophila > Drosophila lacertosa. Next base: position 115,337 of record SCDZ01000575.1, on the reverse strand, counting down.
TTTTTCGTTTATGCTTAACAGCATGTGGCGAGCACATTTGACGCGTCTACGAGAAAAAAGTATCTCGTTGTTTTGAGCTTGTTTTGAATAAATTTTCGGAAAGCTTTTGCTCGCAGTTAAAAATGAAGTGCTTTTGGTTTTTACATATTGATGCTAAATGTTCCATTCGAAAAACATGCTATTAAATTAGTGATACCTTTCAATTATTACATATTGTATATACAACAAGCATGCATCTTTAAAAGGGTATTTAAAATTTTTATTGAATATTAATCTTTCTTATATTTGGAAAAAAAAGTAAATTTTCCTAGATAGCCTAAATTTTTAAATTGAAATTTAATTTATTCCCTTAAGTTTAACAAACGAAAAAATGCTTAAAATAATTTTGAAAAACATTTATAATTTTACTTTTTTATTTTACTATTTATTTATGCATTTAATTTATATTTATTTTTAAAAGCTAAGCTTAAAATCAATTTCAAAGTATTTTAGATTTTGGTGAAAAGACTGCCCCCAAAATTTAAATTAAATTTTTTTCTTTTCGAAACTTTTTAACTGAAAATGGTCACCATTTTGCAAGGGCAATTACATTCATTCATACGTATAAATTAACGTTTCCTTTAATATAAAATATTTAATTTAAACTGTTATACATTCTCAACGTGTTGAGGTTAAACTCACCACGGAACCGCCCACCAGTTGGCAGCACACCACCAGTTACACGATATACGGCATACCTAAGGCCATCTCGCTTGCACCGCATAGCTAGTGCAGTAGCTGTTTCGCTTACACCCGTCTGTTCACTTTGGTTGACACCCACCCCGGATGGGCGAGCAGCGCGCCCATTTTTCGCCGTCGGCATTTTGTATTGGACGTAGCTGCGACACCAACTGCAATTAGACAGCGACAGGCGCGGCAAGCAATCATAACAAAATGGCGGCAGGCTTCTATTTTATAACTGTTATTGCCTGCAACGATTATCCAATCGTTGCGCAATGCCAACAAAGTAGACGCGATAAAACAAATACGCGATAAGGTTAAACCAAAAAAATTGTTACATCAGCGATTTTCTTAGCGCAAAAATAAGAGCTTTTATTTTATAGCGAGTCTGACGCGTTTATTTAAAATCGCGACGTTGTAAAATTTTTACGAGGGCTATTTAAAAATAAACCATTTATTGTTCTCCATTTTTAACATTTATCAATTAGATTAGAAACAATAACATCTAAGACTTAGTTTTTGATTAATTCATTAAGTAGTAACTTTGCTTATTTTTTATAGTCATACTTAATGCAATTAAATGTATCTATTTGATATAATTTATAAGCATTTATATTTATATAAAAATGTAAAATATAGTCTTTAGATCTCAATTTTACGTCAAGCCAAAACAATTTAAGAAAAGTTTTCATTGTTTTTTTTTTAATCAATTTGCATTGAATATAAAATTCTTTGTTTAAAATTTTACAATGAAAATTGAAATTGAAAAAAAACATGATGTTTCCTTTATATTTAAAAAAAAACATTTACACGAGATATAAGTTCCTAGTAAACAAATATTTGTACCTAAATTAAGAGAATGTTTATAGTCTCAAACATTTGTTTAAATATTTAGACTTATACATATATGTATATTTAAATTCAATATAAATATACAAATCGCATATTTTTAGATATTACTTAGGCTTTCTCAAAAACATAAACAATTATTTCCATCCTTTCTTATCTTAAGTTATCTCATATTTTACACTAGTGGCTGTTACCCGGCTTTGTCCGGTTCAAATATTGTTAACATTATATCGAAACGTTTTTTAACTAATATTTCGAATGGTAGTTTTAAAAATAGTTTAACTTTCTTCAAAAACTTATATAACTTATATTTTTGCTGTTTGCAAATTAAATAATTAAAAATAGGCTAATACTTTTTTATGTACTCACATATCTAAAGCTAATTTTAATATTTACATTTTCTATAGTTTGTATTGAAAAATGTTCATTTTAATTCCCACAAAAGGTTAAAACTAAAAATCAATTAAAATTTATTCACAAATTTTCAGAATCAAAGTATTTTTATATTAATAATTAAAAATGCGAAAAACAAAGAATTAAATATCATTTTAAGCTTTAACTAATAGTTTTCATTGATTGCTAAATATTTTTTTAAAAATTGTTTTCAAATGTTTTAAATTTTTCTTTATTGCATAAAATGTTTCTTGATTTTTTTAAAACAAAGGAGTTTTTCATACATATTATTTACTATGTAATATAGTGCTTTGATTTATCTAAGCAGCAAAAGTTTGACTATATGCAGTGTTCCTCTTAAATAGCTTTACTGTAGAAAGACATGCCCAAATCCACCAGACAATCGGAAATATATACTTCCTATTATTTTAGGGTTATACAAAAACGATTATTAAAGTTATAAAGCATAACTAAAAACTATTCTTGCTAACATTTAATATTTTTTATTATAATATCAGCATAAACATTTGATAACCCAGTTTTTGACTAAAGCTCACCTGGTTTTAAGTAAAAAAAACTCTGTTTTATTTAACTACATATATAGGGCTTTATATATAATACAAAAAAATGCTTTCGAAAACTATGAAAAAACCCACAATATCATATTTACAGCTAATAATGAAAACAGTAAATAGAGGAAAATTAATTAGAAATATGTAATTTGTTACTGAAAATTAAAATTTGTTTAACATTTTTCGCTTAACTATTTTAGAACTGCTAAAAAGGACGAAATTGCGACAACCATGAAATAAATAATTAAAACACATTTCAATTCATTTTTTTAATAAATTCTTAAATTCATGAAATTATCATGAGCTGTAAATATAAAAAATAAATTAAATATTTAGGCTATGCAATTTTTGGATTATTTTATTTATATTTAATATATTTATTTGATTTTTATATTTTTATATAATATATATGGAAATTTTTTTTTATTTATATAATCAAAAATTGATCGATACAAAGTTAGATACTTTAAACGTCAACATAATATCAATTTCTTGAATTTGAAATAGATAATTTTTTAAACTTATAGTTATTTTTATTTGATGCCTCATTTTGAACATTTATAAGTATTTTTGTTTTGTTTTTGTTTTCTTCCCGCTCTATCATTATAGCTATTTCGGGATCTCAAGGGTGGCAGTAGCAACCCCCACCCCTTAGTTTCGACTCAGTTAAGATCTTTGTCGGTTTTGGGATAGTTTTGGTGCAGGCTCAACTTATTTGCCATGGCTTGGGCAGCAACAAAAGCGACAGCAACAACAACAACAGTAAAGCAGCAATAGCAGCGGTAAAACAGCCCTTAACAAGCTTAGGGGTTGCATTCGCGCATTCCACTTAATAGTTGCAATTTTGGGGGTAATTGTTGAATATTTGGTTTGGAAACGCGCTCGCAACTGTGTGTAAAATGGAGAAAGGAAAAAACAGGAAGGGTGTGTGAGTGTTTGAGTTTACTTAAGAAGAGTTCCCCGTTCCGGGTCAAAGTTCAACCCTTTTTCGACAACTACCCTGTCCCAAGACCGTACAACGGTACAGTTCGCGCCGACTTTACCCGGTTTTGTGTCAATTCTCAAGGGGGTCGCCAAAAAATACTTGACGGGGGTTGCCCAAATGCGAACCTTCATCCAGAGTGGATTTCTATTTATTTAATACATATATTTTTTTAATGATTATTTAACTTTGTGTGGGGTGTCTTAACTTATTGGGGCATTATTGTGAAGAATCAAGTTTTAAAAGCCTTTGGACTATAAAAGTAAGGAATTGAACTCAGAGGAATGTTCTATAGGTTTCGTTTTCCAACAGCAGTTAGCTATATTGTTTAACAACTCTTCAGTAGGCTGCGTATTTCAAGCGCACACAAAGGTCAGGCTGGCCGAACCAAACAAGACGCTAACGGAACAGCTCTGAAACGGGGCGTACGCGCCGTGCGTGTGAGCGACTGCAACGACTGCGGGTGTGCGCTACACAGAAGCTGGCAGGACACATTTGTTGCGCCGGGGGTGAATTTGGCGCAGATCAGTTGGGCATTAAATTTCTTACGAAGGTTGAAATATGAATGGTTGATAAGGAAATGCATACCCTACAAAGCGACAGTTTTAAATGAGTATAGCAATCATTAGGATCGATTTTCAGATTAACGGAACTGTTGACCACGCCTTAAGCCTGGTCAAAGCAAAAATAAAGCGAAGGCAACAATTAGCAACCCAGTTTGATAATTAAATCAACACAAACACACACACACACGTTCACATATGCAGACGTGCGCAAGGCAATTGCATACGCCCAGAACGACACCCTAGTCAGACTGTTCTGTGTATGTGTATGCAGATGTTGATAATTCAAAGGTTTTTTTTCAAAAATGGTGTAGGAAATTCAAACAATTACAAAAACAACAACGGCAGAACGATAACACAATGCCTGCGCTAATGTGTGCGAGTGTGAGGCAATTACGATAAACACACATGCATGCACATAAGCATGCGCAACGCTAATGAGCGCAAGCGAGCTAGCGTTTTGCAGAGCGAGAGCGCGTTAGCAAATTGATGCCAGTGGAAAAAAGCACGCGCAAAGCAATTTACGCTTATTATACATTTGTCATTTTTGTACAAAAACACCAGCGCACACGCACACATGCACAGAACAGCCGTTCTGAACGATGGACACACACTCGTGCGCTCGCTCACACTGCGGCGCCAGCGACAACGACCCCCCAACCAGCACTTACAGCAACAAAAAAAACAACAACGCTACAGCGCACTCAGACCAAGCACGTTTCAGTTAAGAATTCAAAACGAAAAAAGAAAAAAGAGCGCATGCTCCGCATGTTTTTTTTTTGTACAGTTGAAAAGACATAAGAAGAAGAGTTCCACAACTAATAAGAAACCTACATACACAGAGGTACAACAACCAAAAAACAAAGACAAAAGTCCAACCATATAAAAAGTCCAATACACTCACAAGTACAGCCAAAGATGAAGCCGGATCAGCGCACACATACACACACACCCATACAAACGGACCGCAATCAAAAACCAAATAAAAGGCATAATAGAGAAGAGAGAAACGGCAGGCAAAAACACTTAACAAGCGTAAAAATAATATGGCGGCGGAAAAAAAGCAAACGAACGAAACACGAAAATGTTTCGTGCATTCGTTTTAAGCGACGAGTCTCACATCAACAACATCAGCGTTGCCTGTCATTGCCAGCAGCGACCCACGAACAACTACAACAACAGCAATAACAACAGCAACGAAAGACGAACACACAGGGGTACATACATATAAAGACGAACATTTGGGAACAGCGACTGCAAGAACAGCCCAAAGCGACGCACACAGATACTCGCAGTAATATGGGGGCAACGCACACAATCACAGAGGGGCTGGCAACAACAAAATGAAAAATGGAATGCCGGAGCGTCTGAAAAGGCACAGTGGCGCAGGGGTGTCAAATAATTGTGCATTTCACATGTTCAATATAATCGATCACTTTATTTTATTGATATGCAGATTTTTAACATTGCTAATAACTACTAATAATTTTTTTGTTGCTTTGAAAACATTTTGATAAGAATAATAAATAAACCAAAAACAAATTTTATATGAATAAATTTCTATATTAGTTTTATATAATTTACGTACATTATAATTTGAAAAATAAAACAAAAATTGTATTTTAACCCTGATTTGTATAATATAGTCGTGATACATATTTATTTTAAATACATTAATTTTCAATCAACTTAAATATTGAAATAGAATACTTATTCAAATGATTTTTTTTTCCTTAATGCTCCAGTTTTGGAATTTATTTTAATATTTTACTCAAAAGAAATTTAAATTTTTATGTTTTTATTACGAGCTATAATTAATTAAAGAAATTAAATATATTTCAAACTATTGCTTAATACGAGAATTTTTGAAAATATAAGTTAACCACTGTGCAAACGCTGCGTGCATGTCAAAAGCAACAATACAATACCATTATAGCTGCAACAGAAGAAAATCAGTAAAAGCGAGTACTAAATCGACGGGTGCCATCAGTCACAGCCATATTCAGGCGAACAGCAGCAGCACCACAAACTACACAGCAACATCAACAAAGAAAAAAAGAAACGGAAAGAAAATGCATTTCAAATAATAACCATGAAACGTAGGCCACTGTACGAACGAGCGAGCAAGCGAAAGCGAACGATTGCCGCCTTCCACTCCCATGCGCTTCACCCGTCGACCCCCATCACACAGAGGCGGCCCACGGACACGGCTGAGGCGGACAAGCAAAACTAATAATAAAATAAAGCCGCTGTCGTTTGCTAGTCAGCTCAGGTATGTATGTGTGTCTGTATGTTAAGTGTCGTTGTGTGCGATGGTGGTGTGGTGGTGGCAAACGCGAAATCGAAAAAAGAAGATGAAGTATAGCAAGCAAGCCAGCAGCAGTAACAACGGCGGCAACAGCAACAACAACCACGATGGAACGACATTCGAGTATACAGACACAGAAAACGGGTCTCTCGCCCGTCGACGAGGGCGGCAGTGGTAGCGGCAGCGGGCAGGGTGGTTGACAGCGCGCATACATAAATACACACACGAACACACACATCCATCAATATGTATGCATGAGTGTGCTACAACGGGCGCGAAAGCAAAAGCAAATACAATACACATGCCCGCCAGCTGCGTAGCCTCGTTTTTTTTAAATTTTTTTTTTTTTATTCACGTACATTTTTTCTTTCGTTCGCACACACCCCTAAAGCGCATACAACAAAACGCTGCGAACAGCGAGTGGTATGACTGCTGCTGTTGTGGTCGCACTCGTTAATAAATGATATACGCTTTGCTATTGGCATCGCAGTCGCACGCCCGCATTTGTTATAGAGAAATGTTTTGCTGTTGCGAGAGTGTATGCGAAAACTGGTTTGCCTTGCCCAGCTGCCTGCCAACCCTCCGCAAGCGAACACACACTTGCACACTCATATACACTAATACACATGCGCGCTGCTGCTTCATTTTGTTTCGGCAGAGTTGCCGCAGTCTGCGCGCGTTTCAGTCTGAAATTCAACTTGGGAGCGAACGGTTCGTGTTTGGTCGACATTAAGAAATCGCTCGCTCGCTCGCTCGCGCCGATCTGCCCAAACGCCAGTCGAGATACAAGATACAACGCGACGCGCTACGCACGCAGAGACACAAACACACACATACACAAGTGCAAGTGTGCATAAAGACAAAGTTGATTAACAGCTGGATTTTTTAATAAATTTTTTTGTGTTGGTGCTACACTGTTATTCTTTAAAAAATAATAACAAACGCATCCGAAAGATACAAGATACATGCTGCAAAGTGAAAAGTTATGCTGCCGGCGTCGCTGTCGCAGTCGCTGCCGACGCGCACAGTGAATTTGTGCCGCCTAACAAAAAATATGTTGCTAGAGTTGTCGCCGCGTTTTATGTAAGCCGAAGACGAAGTCAGTACTCGCTCAACACCCCTGCGCTCCCCACACTGCCACACCCCCCTCACTTCCGCGCCCACGCGCATCACGTGTACAGGTGCATAAATAAGCTGAAAAAAAGACAGTTCCAAAATAAAGATGCAAAATATGTTTAAAGTGAAATAAAGCAGGCATTGCATTAATTGTGAGCCGCCGCCGCCGCCGTCGACGTAGCTGCTGCAGCGAGTGTGGAGTATGTACTAATTATTGCTCTCCTGCACGAAACGCTCATTTACACGCCTCAGTCGCAGTCGCAGTCTCAGTCTCAGGCAGCGTACACAGACACACACATACAGACGACATACAATACACACACGAACACAACAACAAACACACTGACACTTTGGCTGACGCTCGGCGAGACATTTTTTGTTGTGTACCTTTTTGTATGTTTTCTTCTTGTTGTTGTTGTCGCTTTTTGTTGCAACAAAGTTTTACATTTACGTTTTTTGCCTGTTCATAATATATATAAATATAAATATATAGAGGTACATGTGTATGTATATGTTTATTGCCTGTACTCGTTAATGTTTGTGTGTGTGTTAAATGTACCAAAAAACGAAATAAAACGAAATTACAAAAACGCAACAGCAGCAGCAATATGCTGCCAACAACAATAAAAACAATCAGCAGTCGCAACAGCAGCAGCAGAGCAGTCGCAGTCGCCGTCGCCAACGAAGTAACAGCAAACAACAAAACATCGCTGCCGCCGTCGTGGTCGTCGCTGCTGCCGTCGCCGCCGCCGCTGACGTCGCCGCATGCATACTATTAATTTATTATACAAATTGTTTTTATTTTAAATAATGGATCGTCGTGCATTGAAGTTTATGCAAAAAAGGTATTTTTCGTTGTTTGTTTCGTTATCATTTTAGTTATTAAATGCACATTTCATTCGCAAACTGCTCGCAGCCACTGTTAGCAGCATACATACATGCATACATATGAATGTGTGTAAGCGTGTGTGTGTGCATGTATATGTGTGTCAATGCACTCTCGTTTATTATTGCTTATTACTTATGTTTTTTTTCCTTACTTATTTTTGTTGTGTTTTATTTTTCGTTTCTGCTGGCACACACACGAATCTCTTGGAGCTCGCGCACTTGGCTCGTCTTCTACTTCTATTTTTGTTATTATTTTATCGCAGCCGAGTCTCAGGTTCGCTTCAAGTGTGACCCTCTCGACGCAGTTAATATACACACGGTGTGCACACATTGATTTATTTTATTTTCCGCTTTTCTAGCTTTGAGTTTGCTCTTTAGTTTTATTGTTAATAGTTAATTTCTTTTTTGTATATTTAAACTGTTGTTTTTGTTATTTAAAAATACATTTTTAAGATTGCAGTGTTTCCTTTGGCGCGCTGGTTAATTGTGCGGTGCTTTACAACACTGTTTAAATAACAAAATGAACAAATTCTGTACACACACACATCTAATTTATACTAGTGTGTGTGTGGGTTTGTGTAGTGCTGCTGTTGATGTCCGTTCCATCATATTCGTACTTGTGCTTAAAACTTCTTCTTCTTACAGAGCAAGCAAAAATCACCAGTCCCAAAACGAGTTTTTTCTTTCTCCCATCTGCTCGCTGCTCATGCAGTGCACAGACATACGCACACACTCTTGCAGCAAATTTCGCAATGCATGCGATGTACATACATATGAGTGTGTTTGTGATTGTAAATATATTGGTGGTTGATTTTTCTCTGCCTTGTGGCCGTATTAAAAAGCAAAAGTTCTAAGTCAAAAGTAACTTTTTTTGGCCGAAACCGAAACTGCAGGCGGCATTAAGCAGCCGGAGCACCGCACCAGAATCACGAAAATAATAAGAAGACGCAGCGACAACAGCAGACTGAAGCGCACTAACTCTCTTTCTCTCTCTCTGTCGCACGCACGTGGGATCTCATAGCGCGAAGTAAACAAAATTTGGGCGCGTTGTTAGTGTTGTCATCCACCCGCAAGCATTCAATCTTTTAAGCATGTATGTATGTACATGTGTTAATACATTTTATACACAAAAATATCATATTACAAAGTATATCTAAAATTTTCTAGTAATGCTATTTTTATATTGCCTGGCTATGCATGTGTTTTATTAATTTCAAAATTGCTTAATTGCATGCACTTGAGCATAGTATCGTACAATTTATGCAAAATATGAATTCCTAACGTTTTTACTTAGACATTTTTCCTGTGTATTTATGATTGTGTCGTATTTTTGCGTCAATTTTGCTGTCTGTTGGCAACTCTACATTTACACTAAACCAACTAGTGCTTACGCCTTTATGCATTTGGCACACGGTTGTGTGTGTGTGCGTGTTTTGAGCTGTGCTCGTCATTCGACCAAGTGACCAGTGCCATCTCGCTCGCACTTTCGACAAATCGGTATTGAACGCGACAAGGGCAACTAGCTCGCTAGTCTATGGCATTACCGTGTGAGTGAGTTTGTTGGTGGTTGAGGCCTAGCATGCAGAAATGAAACCCGTTCGTATAATCAATATGTAGTCATCTATTTTCGCCTCGTGTCCGCCACCCGCTACCTAGTATACATGTATAGGTTTAATGCCCCATCAAACCACCACCAAAACGAAATTTCGCACGCATGTTTCTCGCAATATTTTGAATTTCAATTTCTATTTGGTTGCTGTTGTTTTTGTCACTCTCGCCTGCATACTAGCTGCGCGCGTTCTCTCTAGCACTATCTCGCTCACACCCACTCATCAAAGCAGGCACTCATTTCGACGCATGCTCGATACGTTTGCGTTGGCATTGTTATCATTCTTCTGGCAACTCAATTTAGTTAGAAGCGAACATAAACTTGATGATGGCTGTGCGGCATTAATATTATTGTCGTTGCTGCTGTTGGACTGTGTATGGCACATTTGGCCACAGGCTCTCACACCAGCCAGCGACCTGGCAAAACCACTCAACGACTTGCGCTCTCACTCTTACTTCTTTCTCTGTCTCTTTCTTTCTCTCTCTCTCTCACACACACACAGGAAAGCAAGCATCAAACCAGTCTTAAGCTGCAAGTTTTTTTCTGACGTTGAGAAGGATGCTGCTGCGTCTGGCACAGCGTCTAGTCGGCAGTTTTATTTTTTATTTTTTCCTTCACTTATTTTGTTTGTTATTTCGTTCCACCAGCTTTCGCTTGCTCTTTGCCGTTTGCGCTGTTTCGGTGGGGGCGTACGACCTTAGCATACCCAGCGGGAATCCAACAGCAACCCTGTCGCATGCATGAAACACCCCTCAACGATTTCATGCCATGCCAAAACCGCCCACTGCTGCGCTTCTGCGGCTACCTTCAAATCATCATCACAGTCCTGCTCAAGTCCCCTTTCCTCTCTTCTTCGGCCCTCCAACCTTGGGCTTGTGCTGTCCTGTTGCCAGGGGTAAACCTAATGCTGTGCCGGCTCTAATAACCTCTGCCTTGTGTTTTTGTTGCACTGTTTCGCTTGTAGTTGCCTTTTTTGTCCTTTTACGTTTATATTTTTTGCTTTTTTTATATGCCTCACGGGCTTTGTGGGGGCTTCGCCAGGAGTCGGTCTGGGCGTTGCTAACTCGTGAAACTTTAACTACACTTTATGGATGGATTTCCTCGTCTTTTTTGCCTTATGTTATTTGCTTGAAGTTTGGCAACGTCCATGCCACGTTGCCAAAGTGCATGTAAATATTAAACGTCATTAAACAATTGTTGTACGTTCGACATTTTATTTGTGTAACCAAAATTGACGTAATCTGATGCAATGTTAAAGTTAACTTTGAATTTGCTTTAAATTACAGTTTCACTTAAAAAATCACATTTCTTTAATTTTTATATTTTACTTTATGTATACATAAGTCCACGTTGCCCAAATATTGCCAAATTTCATACAATTGCATAAATATATTTAATGTTTTCAAGAATTTGATTTTTTATAAGTGTAATCCTATATATCTAACTTTAAAATATTTAACATATTTACTTTTAAGCATCATATCCATTTATGTATACTATTTTACGCTGCTTAAATACCATGTTGCCAAATTTCATATCCACACGAAATTCACGGAACACCGTTGAACATTTTAACTGTTGAACACCAACAATACTCTATAGCTCATTGACTCACATTTACTCTAACTGATTGCGAGGTTGCCAAACGTCACACACGCACATTGTTTTGTGCATTTGTGCATCAAACTGCACGAGCCTGGATTAACGGTTGTTGCACATGCAGCATCCTCTCTCGCACTCTTACTCTCGCCAAATCTCACTTTTGTCTCTTGCACTCACGTCAGCTAACCGCACCTCTCATTCATTCTCAACTCCTTCTGCATGTTTACAATTTACAGTTGACGTTAATAGGCAAACAAAGAGGTATACTTATAATTTGGTATATGTACACCAAATACGTATGTACATATTTATTTTGCCCGGGACTTTTTAATGCCCTCCTTTGCCAGCGTTAGTTACACGTGTGCGTGTGTTTTTGCACACGTAAATGTTACGGTAATGTGGGTCAATGATAGCAGCTGCATTGGCCTTAAACGACCCCAAAAATATTCCTTTAAAATATGCCAATAGACTGTAGTAAAGACCTGCCTATTGCAGCTGCTAAATAAAAAAAACTGCATAAAAATGAGTATTAAATCGAAGATTTTTATCACTTAATATTCAGGAAACTGCTTCTAAAAACTATAAATATTTATTTATAATAGATGCAGATATCGAGAACAAATAATGTTTAATGACTGGTTAAAACAAGGCTTAAAATATAATTTTTAATTACAAAAATATTAAAATATCGGTATTGGCGTTCGATTGTTGTATGTTTATATGCATAAATGTAATGGGGCAGTTATGTAAGTTATGTACTCACTTCTCTAAAACCCTAAATATATATATACATATATTGGTCAAGTTAGAAACGTATAAACAGTTTATTTTTTGTAGAGATTTTCAATATTTACGCATAAAATGTTGTAATATTTAAGGTAGAAATAAATAAGATAAACACAAATAAAAGGAGAATGCTAAGAAGTTGAAAGAAGAACCTAAAACTAGTTCAACTATTTGCGAACAAAATAGTGAATGATCTAAGCAATTGACTCTCGCTGCATGTTTAGTGTTTGCTTTTCACAGCGCTTCGTTGAGCTTTTTCTCTATGTGTGTTTTTTGTGCATTTTGCATGCTGTGCGTGCAGAGGAGAAGAGTCAGAGTTAGTGTGCGATCGAGAGCATGGGAGAGACTGTCAGCGTCGCCCACGCTTGGGATGAGCTTTTTTGTTTCGTTTGTTCTGCCCGCATGCAAATGGCGGGTGCTGCCAACCTGTTTGCCCATGTCCATTGCATTCCCTTTTGCTCTTCTCCTTTGCATTTGCCAATTTTGTGCTTTGCTCGTGTTGTTGTCATTTTTTTTTTTTATAACATAAGTTTGCTGCTCAAATGCTTGGCCAAAATGCTGCATGCCACACGCCGTCGCAAACGTTCCAAGTGTGTGTGCATGCTTCTGTGTGTGTGTGTGTGTGTGTGTGTGCGTGCGTGTGTGTTGTTCGTTGTGCATATTTTGATTTGTATTGAGTAATTTATTTATTTTCACACTCGTTCTCTTTCTTTCTTGTGCAGAGCGGACACTGAAAGCGATAAATCAGCAGTAACTAGCACATTAGCAGCAACAACATCAGCAGCAGCAGGCACAACATTGTCAACGGCAACAACAACAACAGCAACGACAACATCAACCCTTGGCACTATTACAACAACGACAACAACAACAACGACTGCACTGCCCCTAAAGGACAACTCGAATATACGAAGCAGCAGTAGCAACAACAGTGACAAGTTGCAAGCAGCAACACAGCAGCTACAACAGCAACACAAGCAACAGCAGCAGCAGCAGCAACAGCAGCAGCAACAGCAGCAGCAGCAGCAGCAACAACAACAACAACAACATATTGTTAGCGGTGAACGGCCCTTGAAGTGCCTGGAGACATTGGCCCAGAAGGCGGGCATTACTTTTGACGAGAAATACGACTTTGCCAGTCCTCCACATCCGGGCATAGGTGCAACGACGCCCACGCACAACAACAACAACAACAACAACAACAACAACAATAACAACAGCAGCAACATTAACAATAATAATAACAATACGCAATTGAATAACAACAATCACGTGAAAAGCGGCACGCCCACATCAATAGCAACAAGCACAGCACAGACGCCGCCCTCAGCACGACGCACAACTGCAACAGCAGCAGCAGCAGCAACAGTAGCAGGAGCAGCAGGAGGAGCAACAACGCCCAACAGCAACAACTCGGCGCGTTCACGCAGCGTTTCACGTTCTCGGTCGCGTTCGAGCACGCCCACCTCGCGTGCAGCAGCAGCAGCAACTGCAGCCGCAAGTGCAGCCGCAGCAGCAGCCGCAACTGCAGCGACAGCAGCCGTAACAGCAGCAACAGTTGTTGGCGGCACGCTGGAGAAATCACAGAGCCCCGCCCAACAGGTGGCATCCGCTGCGGCGGTGCCACTGCACATTTCGCAGGAGCAACTGCAGCAGTTCTATGCGAGCAGCCCCTACGCGGCCATACAGGTGAAGCAGGAGTTTCCCACCCACAACGCCGGCAACAACAGCGGCGCCAACAACAACAGCAACAGCAACGAGCTGAAGCATGCGACCGGCCTGTTGGACGCCAGCCAAACGACGCAGCTGCAACAGCTGCAGCTGCAACAGTTGACAACCGGCGATGGCAGCGCTGCGGCTGCTGCTGTTGCCGCTGCTGCAGCCGCAGCAGCTGCGGCCGCCAGTCCGGCGACAGCGCAACAGAATGCGCTGCAACAGCAGGCAGTGGTCGCAGCCGCCGCCGCGGCCCAGCAGCAACAGCAACAGCAGCAGCAACAGCAACAACAACAGCAACAACAGCAACAGCAACAGCAGCAACAACAGCAGGCCGCACAGCAGCAACACTCGACAGCAATCAGCACCATGTCGCCAATGCAGCTGGCCGCCGCCACCGGCAGCGTGGCCAGCGATTGGGCAAACGGACGAACCGTGCAACTGATGCAGCCCTCGAGCTTCCTCTATCCGCAGATGATCGTGTCGGGAAATCTGCTGCCCGCCGGCCTGGGCCAGCAGCCCATTCAGGTGATCGCCGCCAGCAAGCACTTTCAGGGCAGCGGGCCCCAAATGATAACGACAACCACACAGAACGCCAAGCAGATGATTGGCGGTCAGGCGGGCTTCGCCAGCGGCACCTACGCAATACCCTCGAGTCAGTCGCCGCAGACGTTGCTCATATCGCCGGTTAATGTTATTTCGCATTCGCCGCAGCAGCAGACGCTGCTGCACTCGATGGCCGCGGCGGCGGCTCAGCAGCAGCAGCAGCAGCAGCAGCAACAGCAGCAACAGCAACAGCAGCAGCAACAGCATCAGCAGCATCAGCAGCTGACGCAACAGCAGCAACAGCAGCTGACGCAACAGCAACAGCAGCAGCTGACAGCTGCACAACAGGCGGCCGCAGCGCTCGCTGTCAACGCCTCCAAGGTGGGCGTTAATGTGGGTGTTGGCGTGGGCGTGGCCGACGGACAAGCGAAGCTGCAGCAGAAGGTCGTGCAGAAGGTGACAACGACAACGAACACGGTGCAGGCGGCCAGCGGCGCCGGCGGCGGCGGCGTCGTCACCCAGGCCCAGCAGCAGCAGCAACAGCAGACGACCACGCAGCAGTGCGTCCAGGTATCGCAGTCAACGCTGCCGGGCGTCAGTGCCGCCCAGGCCGCTCAGCTGATCAGTCCGCTGCAGAACGCCGCCACCGGGCAGCCGCAGCAGATGCAAATCGGGCCCTGGTTCTGGCCCAACTTCGGGCCAAATCCGATCATATTGCGCGGCCAGGATCACACGTCCGGCATGTTCATCCAGCAGCCGGCCACCCATCAGGCCATGCAAACCCAACAGAATCGTAAGTTTCATCTCTATAAACTAGTTCAATCAATTGGAACTAGTTCGTCGAAATTTGAATTTAATTTAAAGCTCGAATTCATTTTAAGCTCGAATTCATTTAAGGCTCGAATTCATTTAAAGTTGGATTTAATTTTAAAGCTCGAATTAAATTTAAAGCTCCAATTCATTTAAAACTCGAATTCATTTTAAGCTCGAATTCATTTAAAGCTCGAATTCAATTTAAAGCTCGAATTCATTTAAAGTTGGATTTAATTTTAAATTCGATTTTAAATTTATTTAAAGCTCGAATTCATTTAAGGCTCAAATTGTTAAACAATCATTTTAGTATAGTGAGATAAATTCCCTACAAACTAGTTCAAGCTGTTCAATCAATTGGAACTAGTTAATTTTGTTGCTTGTTTGCATCGGGATTCGAATTCATTTAAAGCTCGAATTTAATTTAAAGCTCGAATTCAATTTAAAGCTAAATTTGTGCAGCCTATAAATGATTTTACAAAATTGTTAAACAATCAATTTTATTATGTTTAGCTGAATTCGCATAAAAAAAGTTAACGATCAACGGAAAAAGAATTTAATAGAAAATGATAAGAATGAATTTAAAGATACTCATATTTAAATTTAATTCAGGGCTTAAATCAGTTAACGATAAAAATGCAAATTAAATTCAAGCTTCTTAAGCAACTTTAGTGGGGAGAAATCTTAAAGAAATCTTAAATAAATTCTGCAACAACAATAATTCGAATCCTAAGCAATATTAGATATATAGATAAAACTATATTTATTAATACTCTGTAATTTTTGAGCTTGTGGGAAATGTGGGGTAAAAGAGCTGCCTTTTAGACTCTTTGTTTGTGTCGTGTCACGCGCCCATCTCTAATCGATATATGCATTGTTTCCGCCCGCAGAGATCATTCAGTGCGTGACGCAGACGCCGACCAAGGCACGAGCCCAACTGGACGCGCTGACGCCGAAGCAGCAGACGCCACAGCAGCAGCAGCAGCAGGCGAACGCACAGCAGCAACAACAGCAGCAGCAGCAACAGCAGCAACAACAGCAACAGCAGCAGCAGGCGCAGCAACAGGCGCAGCAGCAGGCGCAGCAACAGCTGGCGACACAGCAGCAAGCGGTGGCGGTGGCAACAGCGCAACTGCAGCAGCAACAACAGTTGACAGCACAGCTGCAACGGACGGGCGCGCCCATCTTGCCGCACAATGGGGCACAGGTGCGTCCGGCCAGTTCGGTGTCCACACAGACCGCACAGCACCAGAGCCTGCTGAAGGCCAAGATGCGCAACAAGCAGCAGCCCGTGCGGCCCGCGCTGCCCACGCTCAAAACGGAGAACGGCCAGGCGGGCGGGGGCAAGGCGAACGCCAATCAGGTGGCCAACAATGCGGCAGCAACGGCGCTTAGCCAGCATTTGGCGGCGGCGCAGCAGCAGCAGGCGGCGGCAGCGGCCAATCTGCATCAGGTGGTCACCACGGGCGGCAACAAGTAAGTGCCACAAATGTTGCAAGTTTGATTTGCGTTTGATTTTTATAACCGTTTGACTCTTTGCTTAAAGAATGGTCGTCATGAGCACATCGGGCACGCCCATAACGCTGCAGAATGGGCAAACGTTGCAGGCGAGCGGCGTCGACAAGCAGCAGCAGCAGCAGCAACAGCAGCAACAGCATCAGCAGCAGCTGCAGATCATGAAGAGTCAGCATCTGTTGAATCAGCAGTTGCTGCTGCAACAGCAGATGCTGCAAATGCAGCAGGCGAATGCCCAGCAGCAGCAGCAGCAGGTCGTCCAGCAGCAACAGGCACAGCAGCAGCAGCAGCAGCAGCAACAGCAACAGCCGCAGCAACAGCAACAGACACTGACTAACGCAACGGCGCAGCAAATATTGCAGGTGGCGCCGAATACGTTTATAGCATCGCAGCAGCAGCAACAGCAGGCGCAACAGCAGCAGCAACAGCTGCACAATCAGTTGCTGCAACATCAGCTGCAGCAGCAGCAGCAGCAGCGCGAACAGCAGCATAACATCATACAGCAAATTGTGGTGCAGCAAACGGCAACGCAACAGCAGCAACAGCAGCAGGCACAGCACCAACAGCAGCAGCAGCAACAGCAGCAGGCACAGCAACAACAGCAGCAGCAGCAGCAGCAGCAGCAGCAACAGCTGCAGCTAAGCACCGTGCCCTTCTCGGTTAGCTCGACAACAACGCCAGCCGGAATCGCCACCTCCAGCGCCCTGCAGGCTGCTCTGTCCGCCTCGGGCGCCGTTTTCCAGACGACCAAAACGAGCAACTCGCTGCCCAGCAGCAGCGTGGTGACCATCAGCAATCAGAGCGCTGGTCCGCTGGTGACCAGCAGCACTGTTGCCAGCCTGCAGCAGCATGCGCAGCAATTGCATCAGCAGCAGCAGCAGCAATTGATAACGGCCAGCATTGCAGCCGCTACGCAGCAACAGCAGCAACAGCAACAGCAGCAACAACAGCAGCAGCAGCAGCAGCAGCAGCAGGCGGCACAACAGCAGGCGGCACAACAGCAGGCGGCACAACAGCAGGCAGCTCAACAACAGCAGCAACAGCAGCAGCAACAACAGCAACAGTTGCCCAGCACAACATTAACAGCTGCTTCGCCCACACAGAATCCCATTCTGGCGATGACCACCATGATGAACGCCACAGTTGGTCTGCCGGCGACGACGCCGCCCGTCAGCAGCGCTGTGGTTAGCACGGCTCTGGTCGCGGTCAGCAACAGCAGCGGTCTCGGCTCGCTACCAGCCACGCCCACCAAGGCCAGCGGCCGGGAGACGCCCAAGCAGCAGCAGCAGCAACAGCAGCAACAGCAGCATCAGCAGCAGCAGGTGACGGCAACTCTGGTGCCGATTGAGTCGCCGCTGGCGTCGGGCGGCAGCGCTGAGGCGAGCAGCTCGACGCCGGGCGGTGCGGAGACGCTGCTCAATGGCGTCGATGGGGGCGAGGCGACGCCCACAAAGCTGGCGGCGGCAACAACAACAACAACAACAGCGGGCACAGCGCACAAGCAAAGCAATGCAGTAGTGCCCAGCAGCAGCAGCAGCAGCAGCAAGGATGACAGCAGCAATGCCAAAACTTGCAGCAGCACCACCAATACAAATGTCAGCAGCACAGCGTCCACGAACGGACTGCGTGCCAGCCATGCGCTAACCAACAACACCAACACCAACACCAGCAGCAGCACAATAACGACAACAACATCTGCTGCAACAACAACAACAACGACAACAGCAGCAGCAGCGGTAACAACAACCAACAGCAATAGCAGCGGCAAGGATCTGCCCAAGGCAATGATCAAGCCGAATGTGTTGACGCACGTCATCGATGGCTTCATCATACAGGAGGCGAACGAACCCTTTCCGGTGACACGACAACGCTACGCGGACAAGGACACCAACGACGAGCCGCCCAGTAAGTGCAACATCAAGTTGTCTAATTTAAATATGTTTTTCATTTAATTTATTTATGTTTATTAACAGAGAAAAAGGCAGCGCTGCAGGAAACGGAACTCAAGCTGGTTGCGACGGCAGCAGGGACCGGCACAAATACAGCAACTGTTGCTGCCACAGCAGCAACTGCTGGCGGCGTCGGCGTCGGCGTCGGCGGCACATTGATCAGCATTGCCAGCCTGCCGGCGGATATGGTTGCATGCGAACAGTGCGGCAAGCCGGAGCATCGCAGCAAGCTGAAACGCAAACGTTACTGCTCGCCGGTCTGTGCACGCCAGGCCAAGACGAGCGGCAACAGCAACAGCAACAGCATGGCCAGCGGCGTGGGCATGGTTGCCGCCGATGCGCTGGCGCTGGCCGACAAACTGGATGAATCGCTGGCCGAGGAGAAAATGCAAACGGACAATAATGCTTTGAGTCCTGAGCCGCCGTTGCTTATGGCCGATTTGCCAGCTGCAATTTTGCCCGTTGCCGCAGCAGCAGTTGTTGCAACGACTGTTGCTGCTGTTGCCGCAACGCCAGCTGCCACGCCCATGCTGATGGCCATGCCCATGCCTAGTAGCAGCAGCAGCAACAACAACAACAACAACAACAACAATAATGTGGCCACCGTTGTGGCAGCACCCGTTGAGCGTCCGTCGATTTGCAGCTGGAGCGTGGACGAGGTGAGCGAGTTTATACGCAAGCTGCCCGGCTGCCAGGACTATGTGGATGACTTTGTGCAGCAGGAGATTGACGGGCAGGCGCTGCTGCTGCTCAAGGAGAATCATTTGGTCAATGCGATGGGCATGAAATTGGGGCCGGCGCTCAAAATAGTCGCCAAGGTCGAGTCCATGAAGGAGGTGAACGCGGCAACGGCTGCGGCCAGCGATGGCGCCAAGGAAACGGCCAATGCCGGCCAATAGTGTACGACAGACAGCAGCAGCAGCAACAGCAGCAGCAGCAGCAGCAACACCACCACTAGCAGCAGCATTAACAGCAGCAGCAGTGAAAGTGGAACTGCAACTGTCAGCAGCAGCAGCAACAGCAACAGCAACAGCAACAGCAACAGCAGCAACACAAGCTGTGGCAGCTGCAACAGTCCTCGCGCTCTGCACTCGCCCGCGTACTCAATAACGCCGCCCCTGTATTCGCCCGTGCCGCGCCACAAGTAGGACGCTGGTTCAACCAGCGGCACTCGGTGACGATTGTGAATGTGATTCACGGTAGCGGCAGCTGAAGCAATCCACTGAATGACCCGCCCCCTCGCCCCCTTAACCCTTAGTCTGTATGTAACGATAATGTAGCTTAAAATTTGTAAGGCCAATTGTATGATAATGATTTGAAACGACAGCAATTAGTAAACCTTGAAAGAATCCCCTCCCAATCCTTATCCATTAAACACACAATCATTAAACGTTAGTTTAAGCGTTCATAGCATATATATAAATATATATATATATCTTTATATATATATATAAAGCAAAGGTTCCATTAACTGTACAATTTACACAATCACACAAAAGAAACTTCATTCATGCGTATTTAAACATTAAGTGAAATTTGGCAAAAAGCAAAAGAAAACAAAAAGCGACACAAAACAAGAAAGAAAACAAGAAAAAATACTAAATGAATGTACTATTAAATACTAAGCCAGATTTTAGCAGTTAAGTCATAACTTAATTAACTATTAATATACATTTAAATATGCATATATACATATATTTATACATACATATATATATATATGTATATATATATATATATATCTATATAGTATTTTTTTCAAGCATCAGCAGCAATATGCTTACTTCATATGGAAATTTCTAACTTAGTTAATATCTATAAATAACTATTAAATACATACATACATACTAACTATATTATTACAATTAAAAACTTTTTTTATATGCTTAATTTATATATTTATATATATATATATATATATAAATCTATGTATTTAGCAAACAACTGAAAATTTGTCTTCATGATGCTAACTGAAGCAAGTGAAAACTTTTTAAATCAGCTACAAAAATCAGCTTTATATAGCTGATAGCAGCAAAAACAACAACAACAACAATAATTCTTTACTTTTTGCTAAATGAAATGAACAATTATGATGATAAAAATCACACACTGATAATATATATTATTTAGAGTATATATATATATATATTTAATTATTTGTATAATGCGTAGGTTTAAGCACCGATCATATGAATAATTTTTTTTTTTCAAAATTATCTTTTTTTTTATCGCTATGGCTGAACAAAATACAAAACTTCACTGTATAGTGTTTAATAAATGTGAATATGGAAAATTTTGTGAATTTTTATTTGTAAGAAAACTTGTTGGAATTTCCTAGGTGCTTGTTTCGAATTCCAGGCTATGTAGAAAAATGTTAATGAGAGAAAAGCGTTCTATAAAAGCGGCAGAAAGGGAGAAGCATACTGGATAAAGGATAAGCAGACAATCAATTTTTTAAGATATTTAAAAAAGAGAGAAGCACAAAGATGCCGAAATATTTAACTTACACACACGCAAAAAGCTTTTAAAGAAACCAACAAGAGAGAAGCGGCAGATGGATATCGAAATAAAATAGAGAAGCGAATGCAGAGAGAAAATGCGATAAGCTTTTGGATTGCTGCTCTCGCTCAGAATGAGCTTTGAGCTTTGTTACTCACCAGAGCGACAAACGATAATAATACTCACTCTCTTTGTATTAATTGTGTTTGATTGGAGTTGTCAGCTTTTTAATAAAAGTCAATGTTTTTTTAAGCTATTGTGAAAATATTGTTTTTATTTTTGTTAAAATTCTCTGGTACTTTGAATATATTTGTTTGAAATATGCATACATGTTTTGAAATCCTCTTGATAAATAATGAGATTATAATTATAAGAAATTTAATGAGGGATTCTTTGAACTTTAATGACATTTTTTGTTTTGATTTGTTTTTGGTTTTTCTTAATTTACTTATTATGCAAAGAAATTGAAGAACATTTTTAAGAGTTTCTCGACAAAACACATTTGATCATTCAATGTGCAATGTGCTACAGAATAAGTTAAAGTTAATGTAATGGGTCAACCAGATACTATATATCTGGAACTGGAACTGGAACTGGATCTAGATCTAGTGCTTATGTAAAAGTTGTATCGAGGTTTTTAGTGGCAAAGCTTTTAGACGGGTTTTTGGTTTGTTCTTGTAAATGTTCTGTGACTGAATTGGTTTTTAGTTTTATATATATATTTATAAGTATTTAGGGATCTATCTAAGAATCGAAACAATAAAATACCGACTCGTATCATTTTAGAAATGAGCGTGACGTGACGTCCTCAAGGTAAATGTTGAAATCTATTTTATTATAAATATTTGTTTAAAGCCAATTTTTGCGTTTTTGTTATATTATTTGTTATTTGGTGTATAAATCGAAATTGGTATTGTATTTTAGTATCCTTAAAGCCCTTTATGTTCGCATAGTATTCTTTTTTTAATATTAGTTTTTGTCGTCTTAAAAATTACATTTGAATTATTCATTTAAATTGTGTTCTATTTTTATTGTATTTACTTGCTCGCTCTTTTTTATGCATAAATATATATATGTGTGTATATATATGTGTGTATATACTATATACGTTTGCATATTGGTCAGATATTGTGGCATTTCGAATTGTACATTCAGTTTAGATCATTGTTTATTGTTTCATCATCTTCTTCTTCTTCTATCAGTGCCCCTGCAGTAGACTTATATATATATATACATATATACATACATATATAATATGTAATTGGGAAATCGCTGTGAATACCGAAAGGGAAAAACCAATCAATAGTTTAAAGGATAAGTAAGTCAAGAGCTCACTGGCTTAAAGTATTTACAGGGTATTTCTGCATATAGATATAAGATATTATAAAGGTCTACTCTCAGATTCCCATATATATGTACATATGTATATATATATATATATTAACTGCAAGGGTATTTTGTTTTAACGGCCTTGCCGAAAATTATTCTTTTGTTTTTTTTTATTATATGATTTTTAAAATACTTTTGGGTTAATCGTAAAATTGGGAAAAGCTTTTCACACTCTTCCCCTTTTATATAATTCTTGTTAAATATTATACTTTTTATATTTATTTATATATATTATTTACAGTTGTGTGAAGCAAACAGAAAATTGTCACAGCCGTACTCCTTAGTATATATCATATATATATATATATACATATGTATATATATATATATACACGTTTGTTTTTTAACTGTAGCTTTTACTTATATAATCTTTGTTTCTTGCATAGTTTGATTGTTATTATTAAGTGTTAGTTTTTGTTTAAATTGATGTCTGCTCTAGCTGGTCCTGTAATATGTCTATAAATCAAATAAGTTTTAAAGAGACGATTTTCCATTGACTTTGACGTTTTTTTTTGCATTAGTTAGTACTTAAAGTTCTTAAAATTCTAAATTTTTCATTTACTGAGTAGGAGATGAAATAAATGTGTTTTTGTTTGTTTGTTTGTTTGCTTAAAAATTGTTACGTCTATTAAAATTGTTATTTAGGATTGGAAGTTAAAGTTCTTGTTTTCACATTATTTGCATAGGTTTTTGATTATTTGGTTAACATTTGTTGGTTTTATCATTGGCTGGCAAATGAAACTAAAATGGAAAAGTTTAGATTTTTGTTTAGTTTTCTGGTTAGTTTGTTTTATGTTTTTCATTAATTATTCATTTAGAGTTTTTTATGCGCCACTTTATATGGACTTTGGAAACGTGTTTAACCTACAATAAAATTAGCACCAATGCAAAATATATACGACCTTTTGTATATATATAACATGATTCCATGCGTGTGTTTGTGTGTGTGTGTGTGTCGTGATATGTGTAATTTACTACAGTTACTTAATTGCCATTAAGAGATCTAAGGATCTCTGCTGAAGAAAATAATAGCAAAGAAAACAAAAAAGTAACAAAAATTTCTCTAGGTGTGTCTTTTGTTTGTTCGAGGATGTGTTAAGGATATAAGTACATAAGTATATATAAAATCAAGTGCGTATTAGCTAAATGAATCCGGTTTACCACCAAGAAAGACAATAGATCAACTAGCCCTCGTTTCGTTCATTTAGCTAAATACTATTCAACAAGTTTGTACCAATTGAATTTATATATATATGTATATAGGTTTTTCTGCTATATACTATTAACTAGTTAGACTTTCTAGTTCCTAGTTGAAGACTGTCTTTTAAGTTCGCTTCATGAGTTTGATGTGGTTTTCCTTAGCATTTTCCTTAGCATTTTCATTTGAAGGGTTGGCATGGACTGTATTAAAGGTGATTTGTATTATTGTACCTACATAAGACTAGGGACATACATACATACATACATATATAAGTTGAGAACCTACGTTTTGTTCTGTATTACTCCAAAATTATATATATATATATATATATCTATATATCTGTATATATCTGTATATATCTGTATATCAATGTATATCTATTGAATGCACCTAAGTGTATATAAATTTTTTTTGTTTGTTGCAGTTATTACATTGTAATAATTAATCATTTGGGCATTTAGCTTATGGGAAGGGGCTTGGGCTTGGCTTGGTTAACAAATGAAGAAACTTTCCCACTATCTAAGCTAAGATCTGGGCGGCTGTCTTATCGCTAAATGCCGTTACTCCTGCGATATCTGCTCAAGTTATAAGTTGAGCAAACTGTTGCCCAGAAAGCTGAGCACCATGGTCGACACGGCCAGTGGCGCCACCTGCACTTGGCAGGCGGTACTATTCCCAGCCAGGATTTCGGCGCGTTTTCGCATGCGTTCCTGCAATAAAAAAAAAAATTCAATTAATTATTTATATTTTATAGCTTAAATAAAATATATAGTTTTTAGTTCCTTAAGTTTGTTTAGTACGTGTTGCAGCTATTGTATCTTTTAGTATGTTTTGTATTCATATTAAGCATTGATTGTATCTTTATTATGTATTTATAATATATATTATTCAATTTATTATTTATTATAAAATATATATAGTCAACGTTGTTTATAGTTTATGGTATCTGCAATATCTATATTATTTATTAATAGTATTTGTATCGTGTGGTATTTATCTCTTATCTCTTTAGTATCTTTTGTGTTCATATTAAGCATTAATTGTATCTTTATTATTTAAAGTGTATATTATTTAATTTATTTTTTAAAATATGTATATACATAGGTAATTTGGTATATAATTTAGCTTATCTATAGTATCTATATTAATAATCAATTATAGCATTTGTATCTTGTATCTTAAGTAACCATTGCTTATAAAGTATCTGATTCCATTTATCTTTATTAAGTATAAGATTGAATCTATAGTTTTGACTTAGATTAAAATCCTGTTTAGTCTGTGGTATTTTTAAGTTTATGCCGTATCTACTTTAACTATAGTATTATATATATCTTCGGTATCTTGATATATCTTTTGTATCTTAAGTATCTATTGTATTTTAGGTATCTGTAGTATTAATAGTATCACTGATAGTATCATCATCTTCCATCTGAAGTAATTCAGGCAACCTATATATATATATATAGTATATTTCCCTTAATAATCAAAGTTCATAAACTTTTCCTTGTATCTTTTTTGTACCTAACATTGTATCTTATAGCTGTATAATAAATATTTCTATATACTTTGAGTCTTTATCTACTCCAAGTTGATTTATTTTATAGTAGTCGCCATTTCACGTACCTGATAAAGCTTGTCCTCGCCTGGCGGATCCAAGCACTCGAATTCACAGCAACGTTCGCCCACTCTGAAGTTTTTACAGAACTGCAAAAGGCGTTAACATGGTTAAAGCTTGGTAAAGAATTCCGGTTAGCAGCGCTTACGTAGGGCGGATCACAGTAGATGGCCTTGCACCACAGCGGCTCGGAATGATAGCAAACGCAGAGGCTGCAGACTCCGGGTCCGGGCACGTACAGCATGCCGTGGTTCACCTTGTTGCCCTGAAAGTCCACGCAGTCCTCCTCCAGAGCAACTTGAAAGAGATAATGACAGCTCAGATTGAATCCAGTTCGATTTACTCAATTATTAAAGAACAGCATTTTTTTAACAAAGATTTCAGAAGACTTTGCAAAGAAGGCTTTAAGGCTGTAAAGTGTTTTTGCCAAAATTCTTCAGTCAACGCCAGAGCCTCAGCAAGGACACAACATATACACGTAGTCTTTAAAAAAGTAAATAGTTTTTAAAACAAATTAAAAGCAAAGTAAAACCAAAAAATATTATTGTGTTTTCAGTCAAAGTAAAACAAATAAATAATATTGAGTTTACTTTGCAATCGTTGAAAAAAAATAAAATGGGTCAAGATTTATATTTAGTAAATATATATAAATAAATATATATCTCGTTCAGTCTAACAGTTAATTACGTCCGATTGAAAGCTTTTCTCATGTTTCCCTTAACTTATTAAAATATTCTTATTTTATTTTTATTTGACAAGTTAAACTCGATTCTCGACAAAAATTATGCTAAAAAAACATGAAAATTAAATTACTTCACACTTAATAAAATTTAATTTATATTTGAAAATAAACTAATATTTTTAAAGAAATTTAAATATTTTTTATATGAATTTCCGACAAGAGAAATCGCTTTATTTATTAAACAATGTCGCAGTAAAAAATATTTAGTTATTAAATTAAATTAAAGCGAACAATATTAATTAATTTTACATATATTCAACTGTGTTAGTAATAAAATTTATTACAATTAAAAAAAACCGAGTGAATCTTAAATTTGTTAAAGATATGTTTTATAGAAAGTGAGTATTTAAACGTTAATTATTATTAATAAGTATTAATTAGCTCATCAATTATAAAATATTAATTAATATGGTTAATTGATACAAATGTTGTGAAACATGTTTAAATACCTATTAAAATGTGATTAAGCGAGCTATTGGGACAAGTTTCGTGGCATGTCGTAAGTCAGGGTCGAAGGTCGCGAGCAACATTTTCGCTCTTCTTGCAACCGCCGCCAGCTGAGCGGAGCTGGCGCTCTTCAGATCCATCTGCGCACTGAGAGAATCGCGTGAAACTCAAAATTCTGCAGATGTTGCGAGATGATTCTCATCGATTCCCTCAAATTTCCAGTAGCCGCAGCTAATCCTGTGTGGTATTTTTATACCAGACATTGTTTACTTTATTTAGAGGCCTTAATCTTATAAAGATATAGTTCTAAACTTATCTCTTGGCTTTTGAATTATTGAACTATAATTTTTAAATATGTACGTAGATTTAGTGTAAGTTTCTGTACTTGGTTTGATCGGGTTCGTTCAGCTCGGCTTTTAGTGCAGTCAGACATGTTGCATGCATGTCGCAAGTTCGTTGCAATGAGCTTTTTGTGCACGAGCTTTTCGCATAGAACTTGGCGCATGTTTGAGCCGCGCTTGCAACTGTGCGAGTGACGTAGGCATTGCCGATGGGCCTCGACCTTATCTCTCTCCCTCTCTATTGCGCCTGCTGTCGCCACCCGTTTGCACTTTCACTGTCGGGTGCTCAGCCAAGTGCAGTTATAGTTACAGCAGAAGTTGCTGTCGCAGTTGCAGCCGCAGTCGCTGGACACTTGAAACATGGTTCGAAGTTGTAAGCAACTTCCGCACCGCTGAGCGGACTTTGGCAACCACTAACGCGTCAGTCGACGGCGACGGCGACGTCGACGGCGGCGAAAGTGCCGCAAAACTTTTTGCCTTTTTACTTTGAATACCCTGGGCCCATTTGAAAATGGCAAAAACGGGGTATATTAGCTCTGAGCGCACGTTTGTCACGGACAGAATGACGTATTTCAGAGACTCTAAGAATTAACGAAGCCATTTTCACTTACGAATATAGCCTAGAGTACCCAATGCTTTGCATTTTGTATACAATTGAATGCCAAATTAAAAACTCTTTCAGCTAAACACATTTTCTATACGCTGGAAAGGGAGCACAGGGTAGCTGGATAGCCGGGACCTCCCCATTAGCGCACTCTTACTGGCATAATGGGTTTTTTCTTCATTGCTTGCAACGCTTTCACTCTCCTTTCGTTGGTCGCAGGCTGCTTTGCCAAACGGACAATTGGCACAGGGTGTGTCAAGCGGGCCGAAGAGGGTTGGCGACATTCGGTCGGCAGCTGCAATTCGTTGCAGTTGTTTGTGCCTTTCTTTCGCTTTTGTTTGTTTGTTTGCCAACGTGCAGGCGCTGCCGACGCTGGCGTCGTCGTCGTCGTCGGCGTCGGCGCCGACGTCACTGTCAGCATCTTGTGCTGGAGCCCTTTTGAGATCGCTGAATAATTAAAAACAAGCGCTCGACTTGTGCGCCAGCTGTCGAGCAAACAATTTACCTGCCCTGGGTCAAAGTTGGGCCAACGTGCCGTATACGTCACGCGCCCCTTATTCCCCCGCACTCTCACCCCGTCCGCATTTCATGGCTATTTGTGCGCCCCCCGTCCCGCTCCCGTGCTCTTCGCTTTTCTGGCGACATTTCACAATTATGCTTATTACTTTTTAATGTCCGTTGGATTGCGTGAGTCGCCGCCCGGCCGCCTATCACAGCCACAGCCGCAGCTAGAAACTCGTACGCGGACCGGGCAATCTCAGCCGTTGGGTCAAAGTTCTGCCACCCGCCGCTGGCGGCGTTTATGTGCAGCCATGCGGCTCACTTATAAATAGCTTTTGTTATGACATTTAGCTGGTGACCTCCTCGAGCCAGGCGAACACCTTACACCTTAAACACCACCTGCAGCTGACGCGACCGTCAATATAATTAAATGTAAGGTCCGCTGTTCTATTCTATTTTCATAAAAAATCAATTTCGCCGCTCATCCCAATCAAAACGAAATAACCAAAAAGTGTATTTTTTAATTTAACAAATTATAAACTTGTTGGACTGTTAAAGTCAAATTAAAACTTGATGCGACAATCCATGAATTTCCTTTAAGAGGGTTATCAAAAATCTGCCTCTAGCTCTAAGACAAAGGGGATCTAAGCTCTTTTACAGACAAGGAAATAAACATGTATATGTATTATATATTTCAAGACTCTCTCTTCTTGTAGACAGACAAGCTGTGCACGGGTCCAATATTATTTTCCTATTGGTCTATGGTCTACAACTGTTTTAAATGTTGTGTCTTTTACATAGAGGCTAACATTTCAATTGCTTGAAAATTGTTCAATTTATTTTATATATTCTATAGATGTGCATGCAACACAACCAATTAGACGATTTGTGTTTTAATGGGCGCCAATGTCAATTCAATATATTAATATTGCAACAATTTTAAGTGCAATTAAAAATTAAATTAAAACATGAGTTCCAACTGCAAAAGGTCAATCAATAATTTATGCCTAATTTAACTGCGGGTCCAAAAGGCATTTTAATCGAGCGCATCAAGTGAAAATTGCACTGAAATCAATTTCACTTGAAAATTGTTTTCCCCCCCTGTTTTATGTGCACTCTAATTGAGGGCATCAATTTGCAATTAGCTTCAACTCTGTCGACAGTTATTAAAAATTTAAAACAACACTCATTGGAATAATATTTGTTACATTTGCATAATTCGGCTTTTTTGTTTAGGCGTAAAAAAATTCAAAATTAATAATGAAATAAATTAAATGTGTTTGTAGACAATAACTAAGCTGAAAATAAGAAGTTCATAATAATAAATAATATATAATCTGGCTAATATGCAAATATTATACTTAAATTGTAAACTGTAATAATAAAAATATAATAATAAAAAATAAAATATAATCTGGCTAATATGCAAATACTTTACTCAAACTGTAAACTGTATTAGATTTTATGGTAAGACTTTCCTTTTTTAATTTCCTGCTATTTTAAATCTATTCCAAGTTTCATTTTATATTTTAATCTGTATATCTTCAAGTCAAATTAATTATTTAGATTGGTGTTTGTCAGTCAATCCCTAATTTCTATTTCAATTCAAACTTGTTCAGAGAATTGCCTCAATTACAAATTAAATGCTATTTTTCACTTTTAATATAAGTTTTAAAGTAGTTTGCGATACAATTGAAAACTTATTTTCAGCTTCTCTTGTTGTCGCATGAATGTTTAATTCAGTTTGCTTTTTGAATAGTTTTAGACACGAATTGTTTAAACTTTAATACTTTAACTTTTATTGAAAAACTAAATATATAATTTGCTGCTGTCTTTACTAAAACTTTCATTTAAATTTCGCATTTGTTGAAAACTAAATTAAACCAAATTTGAACTTTTACTTAAATTTGGCCGCTTTCTATTTGGCTTTAATTTTAATGCGGTTGCATTTGCGATTTCAAGTTCAACTGCAATTTACGCAATTGTTCGTCAAAATGGTCGCCAGCAAACTGATGGGTTTCATAACGCTTCATAAATGGTTAGAATTGTGGTTAGCACACACAACAAACAAATAATGCCAGAAGTACAAAATGTTGGGCTTTGGGCAGCATGGGCATGTGGCATGTGGCAGGTGGCAGGGCCAAGGGGGCGTGTCAGGCAGTGTCACGGCAGCGACGTCGAGCGAGTGAGTGCAGCCATCAACTTTTCAACTTGTGCCTTTCACCGACTTTCGCCGCACTGTGTTTGTGTGAAAATCATCGGGGCTCACTAATGAGATTTTGGCTGTGTGTGGGAAAGTGGCTTGGGCCAAGCCAAAAAGGAAACCTACTCGTTGTAGTTCTTGCCGGCGTTGAATTGTTAACGGAAGCAAAGATTATAAAACCATTTTGAATGTTATGTACAATGCAATTAGTGGAAAGCGCCTCGCCCTCATGCAATGCAAATTTTCCGCTCTCGGCCGCCAACGGGTCGTATGCGCATTGTGCCAGACGAGTTGGTTTGCCATCGCATACCGATTATATTGCTTGAGCAGAATGGTCGCTTAATGCGGCCAAATCGAAAGCGGGCAACATTAGTTACATATACATTTATTATAGCTATTTACACACAAAGCTTTTCACTGGCAGTCGTGCTCAACAGCAAGCTCGGACTTTTCTTTTATGATAATCTGTAGTCGATTTACTCGCTATGATTACGAGGCTATTCGCTATACTAACGAGGCTACTCGCTAGTTTGATTGCTAGGATACTCGCTAAGTGGTACTCGCTAAGAGCTACTCGCTAAGGACTACTCGCTTCTACTTTTGCTGGGTTACTCGTTAAAGGCTACTCGCTAAGTGGTACTCGCTGGAATACTCGCTGGAGCTCTCGTTCGAATATTCGCTAGGTTCTATTCGCTATGAGCTTCTCGCTAGGCTACTCGTTAGATTATTCGCTGGGTTACTCGTCAGGCGCTAGTCGAGTTGCCAGCGAAGATTCTATCGCTACTCGCTAGTATTATTGCTGGGTTACTCGCTAAGAGCTACTCGCTAGTATTATTGCTGGATTACTCGCTAAGAGGTACTCGCTGACAGCTTCTCGCGAGCTACTCGCGACCTACTCGCTAAGTCGTAATCGCTAATAGATACTCGCTGGAATACTCATTGGGTTAATTGCTGCGTTACTCGTCAGGCGCTAGTCGATTTGCAAGGCAATACCTTAATAGGTACTCGCTAAGAACTACTCGCTGGATAAATAAATGGACTATACACTCGGATTCTTATTAGGGTAACTAATATACTCTCGCTATATATACTAGGATATTGCTCGCTAGGCTACGCATTAGGTTATTCGCTTGTCGATTTGCTCGCTTATTTATTCGAACTCGCTGGATAATACGCTCGGAAGCTTATTAGGCTAACTTAAAGGTTTAAAGGGCTCTACATTAGGTTCTTCTCGCTGTGTTACTCGCCAGTTGATTAACTAGGCTAATCTTCTTTAGCTACTCGCTATAACTACTAGGATACTCTAGATCCCCCAGGATCGTCAATTGCTTAACTATTTGCTAGACTCGCTACTCGTTGGGTAAATTGGCCAACATACGAGCCTTTTTAGGTCTGACGTCATCTGCGATGGGACTTCACGAGCAATTGTGAATGGCATGCAATTGTGAATGCGTTTTTGTGCAGCGGCCGCAACGTGAAACGTTTCTGATTGCCCGTCCATCAACGCAAGAATCGTTGTCAATTGGCATTTGTTTGGGCCATTGATTGCTGCACTGGCTAATTAGCGGTTGCTGCTGGCCGAGCTATTGATCCGAGTTCAGTTGACGTGCGCTTGTCGCGTGGCATGCCACATGTCGCACAGTGACTAAAAACCAACTAATTAGCTAGTCAGCTCAGCCCGAGCCCAACGAACGACCTTGACGCCTTGACATCCTTGTTCCAATAATTTTTTTCTTGGCCAATAACTCAATTGCGCGCAACTGAGCAATAAAACTTGGCATAGTGCAGCGAAACAATTTAAGCCGCCTCGTGGGAGCGATGACAACTCGTTATGCCACGCCACCAAATAGTTGGCCAACAACTTTTCCATGTGCGTCAATCCAAGAAACAAACAAGAAGCTGCCACAATTTCTTTCTCTCTTTTCGCCAAGAACGACATTTTCATACCCTTGTAAGAAAAGTAAAAATTATGTGCTCCTAAGGTTTGGAAATATATTTTGACGACTTAACTTTGGCAAGAAGCTTACTAAAAGAATTTATTTTGCAAAAGATTCTTTTTGGTATAACTTAGTAAAATTTGTTTGATATAAGATGATCATAATAACTTAGACTAAGTTGGATTTGAAATAAAGCTTATAAGTTTAATTTAAGTTGTTGTAAATAATAACAGAATAATTAAATCCTAACAAATAATAAATAAAAAAGGTAATAGATGATGGATAAAAAGAGCAAAAGAATTTCCTTTAGCAAGTCAGGAAAAGCCTTTCACATCCCTTTTCTAATTATGTTGAGCACCTAAATTCATGAAATTCATAAATCGAAAAAGAATTTTTGTGTTTGTTTTAAGCAGTGTATCTCCTAGTCGGATTACTCTCACTTGTTTGTGTTTACCGAACTGAATGTGCGGCCATCCAAAAGCTGTCGTA
This sequence comes from Drosophila lacertosa, assembly GCA_004143845.1. Lineage (NCBI taxonomy): Eukaryota > Metazoa > Arthropoda > Insecta > Diptera > Drosophilidae > Drosophila > Drosophila lacertosa. The sequence continues at coordinate 82,448 of SCDZ01000575.1, read as the reverse complement.
TACATATATTTGTGTATTCGATTCTCTAATGAAAAGTCGTATTGTTTTTAGCCTTTATTTGCGGGCCGCAAAAAAAAAAATAGAAGACTTTTTGTTTGTTGTTGCTGCTGCTGCGACACAGTTGCTGCGACACAGTTGCTGCGACATAGTTGCTGCTGCCAGTTTTGCAACTTTAATGCCGTTTGCTGCACAAGTGCTCAAATTTAAGTGCAGCTGTGAGTGGGCGGCGGGGGGCGGGGGCTGGGCGGTCAGGTGCTGTCAGGTGGAGCTGGTGGGGCAAAGGGCAAAGCAAAAAACAAAAAAATAAATAAAAAGCCAACGAGCCAACGTCGACTTTGCATGTGCAATGTCAAGGCTGGCGTCTATTGTTTTTGGCCGGTGCCACCCGCAAGGACTCGTTTGCTTTGCCACTTCGTGTGGCACTCAGCGAGTCCTGTTTGTGTTCTAATGCCTTTTTCATATTTCTCGCCCAATTGTTTTCGGCATTATTTATTGTTTGAGTTGCGGACTTGAAACGACTGCGAAAGGCCGAGTCCTTAATCTCGGCTGGCAATCGGGCCGTTGGCGCTGAAGTACCCTTGACAATATAAATACTAGGCTCTAGTATTTATCGGATTGCCCAAGCACCGATTGCCTTCCATTCATCCTTCCACACAGGCAACGATGTCGCTACCAATTTGTGTGTGTCCTTTGCAGCCAAACGATTTAGGCGACGTGAGGTTTACTTTAAGAGCTCTGCCAAGATTGATAATTATAGTATATATAATCCAAGGATTGACCTGCCTGCAAGCTAAGCTTGAAGACCAATTAAAAGTCGCAGGACGTTCACAAACTAAACGTAAGTAATGCATCACGTAATTACGTAAGCACATAATCGTTGTCGATCTGTCAACCGTGATTGTCCTTTAATTCTGCAGCAATGCAGGTGGGCGGTGGGCGGTGGGCGGTGGGCGGGGCCTATAATGCTAATCAAGTGTCAAGCTGCTGGCGTGTCTGTAATTACCTGTGTAGCAGCAAAGACAGCTCAGCAGACAAAGGACGAACAGCAGCCAGGACATGCCGCATGCCGGCAGCGAGGCGTACAGAGATGCTCGGCTCATCCGTGTTGTTGTTGTTGTTGTTGCCGTTCCAGCTTCTGCTCCTGTTCTTCTTGCAGTTGTTGTTGTGCAGCGTCGACGCCAGCTCCTGCTGATTGTTGTAATTGCCGGCGTTGCTGCTGCTCCTGCTCCTGCTCCTGCTGCTGCTGCTGCTGATGTTGGCGGGCGCCACGTTGCTGCTGTTTTTGTCATTTTCAGGCGTTGATTTTGAACTTGGCAGCGACTGCTGCTGCTGCTGCTGCTGCTGGTGTTGCTGCTGCTGATTTTGCTGGTCCTTGCTGGTCCTTTGTTGTCTTCGTCACACTGTGCGAGCAGCTGCGGAAAGTTAAACATTGTTAAGTTGATTGGCATAAGGGCAGGCAACGCTCAGCTGTCAGCTGTCAGCCGTTGGCCTTCGCGCCGCCTACACTGAGCGAATATTTGCTGGTACTCGTCAAAAGCTAGCAAAGAAAAGTATATTCATCTGAGTATAGCAACATTTTCTTAGATCTTGATTGGGGTATTTTAATACAATTGAATGTGCTCGGTTTTTCGCTCAGTGTGCATAATAAGCTGCTCACAGTGACTGCACTAAGTATCTCAAAGATGCCTTAATGAAGAGCATGGCTGTGTGAATATATGCTCGAACAACGCTGCGTATGAGTAATATGCCAGTTGAATTTAAGCCCATAATGTGAGTGAATGCAGTCAGCAGTGTGAAAAAGCGAGTGATGCTTGAAATATCTAGAACGTGTTGTTGTTGCTGTTCTCTTTGTTGTTATTGTTGGCCACCAAACAACGATGCGATAGACAATAAATTGAAGAATTTAATATACTCAAAGCTTTCCATTGAATCGTTCAAGGATGCAATTTTCCTTGTCTACTTGAGTGCAGTTGTAAAAGCTTAAGTACTGAGTTATTCGATGACAAATTTATTAGAGCTTAAAAGTATATCAGCGGAATTTAATATATATTCTTAACGGATATTCGCTCTTTGGATGATTTAAGTGATTGTTTTTATATATTAAAAATAAATTGATTTATAACATCTTGAGCAGAAACTTTCCTTTCAAGGACACACGTTTGGAAAAAAAGAAAATTTAATTGTTAGCTGACTAAACTAATATACTATAGTTCACCCATATTTAAATATAAGTTTATAAGTATATTTGATTTGGGTTCACTTAGGTTTTTGTTACATGGAAAACAATTGAGTATAATTTTGGTACTCGGAAAAATCGAAGTTTTGAATGAAAACAAAATGGTTTTCATTTTTTTTTATTTTTGAATTTATTTGCTGCTTTTCGCATTTGGCAGCAGAGTGTTGACAGTAGCCTCTGGTCTGGGTGTGCGTGTGTGTGTGTGTGTGTTACATGCTCTTTGCAGCGTGTGCCAATGTGGCCCAAAGGCGGATCAGCTGTTCCGTGTGTTGCTGCCAACGCCGTCGGCGGCGGCGTCAACGTCAGCGTCAGCGACGTGTCGGTGGGAAGAAGTTTTGTGGGCGACCATAGGGGGGGGGGGGGGGGGGGGGGGGGGGGGGGGGGGGGACTGAGGGGGGTGTGGCGTAAAAGGGGATGGGATGTTAGTGCGGGCGCGACTGCGGGCTAAGCATTTCGGCATTTCGCTTGTGCCCTGCAGTTGGTTGCTGAGGCAGCTGCCAAGAATTTTGTGCGCTTTCTTCTTCTCTTCTGCTTTCTAGGCAAGAGACACACACCCGCACACACACACATGCACACACACTCATACATACATACATGTGTATGTGTGCATGCTGAAAACGCTCTTTGGTGTCTTTAATTTCAATCTTATAAATTATTCGCATAGCTCGACTGCGACGAGTTTCACAGCGCGCCCTATGGATTTTCTTGGACTCACACACAACAAAAAAAAAAAAATACTCTCACACACACACGCACACACACAGTTATAGAGCCGAAAGGCGCATTGATTTTCTCTTATTTGCCATTTTTTGTTTGTTGTTGTTTTCTTGGCCTGTTTTAGGGCATTTCAAGGCCTCCTCTACTTACATCTCACGTAAATGCTTCACTCTGACACCGAATTTCGCACGCGAGCACTAAAAATACATCAAGCAACATATACAACAGCAATAAAAGCAAGCGCCGACAGCAACAAAATGCAGGAATCAGAAACACAACAACAACAGAACAAAAAACACAAATACAAAACAAACAAAAAAAAAAAACAGAACAAATTAGCCACACACACAGCGAAACAAAACAAAAAGCACACAACACAAAATTCGCTTCCAACTTCCACACACGCGGCCCACAACGCACGTTGCCGACAAAATGGCGAGTGGAATGGAATGAAGCGAATAGAGTAAAAATGTGAGCGCGGCCAACGCAGAAGCAACAATACAACAAGCTAGCGTAAATTACAACAACAACAACAACTGTTGTAGGCACAGCAATAACAACAACAACAAACAGAATTGTGCGGCGCACACTGCAGCGTGTCCTTTTTTTTACGTGTTTTGTTGTTGCTGCTGCTGTTGTTGCTACTGCGAAATGTAAACTTATCGTCCAAAACGAACCGAGCTTAGTACGAGCTGAATGCCGAATCGAGCGTCGCTGGCGACTGCCGCGTCGCAATTGCAAATGTCAACTGAAATAGCGTTTGAAGCTGCGCTGCCAACAGCCAACGCCAACACGAACTTGTGCCAAGCGTTGCTCGAACACGACATGTTACAACGGCTCGTGAGAGGGAGATAATTGATTCAATGCTTTAAGAAAGTTTAATATTAAATTTTTATTCAATACCTTTTTTTTAGATTTTTATAAACTTATATTGTTGCATGTGATATTTAGTTAAGTTATATAAATATTTTGACCATCGTGTCATGCGGCGTGTCACACGCACAGCTCCAACTCGAACATTTGGTATGGCCACCACTGCAATGTGTTGTAAGAGCCCGACGGACCAAGCACTTAAAGCTGTTCGAAGCTTTCGCTGCTTTTATGCAGCTTTCGGGCACGAAAAATGGCTAAAACTTAGTCCTGCTTTATTAAGCTCCTCGTTAGCAAGGTGTATTTTTTGAATATCCTGTAAAGCTTTTAGTTTATTCCACAACAAGTTGGCTGAAAGTTGAGTAAAAAGCTCTCAAAAATGGCTTAAATTAAAATCTAACCGCTACCACCAGAATCAATTTTCTTATGTAAGTTTATCAAATGAAGTGAAGTGCTGAAATGAAAGTAAAGAATAATTTCTGAATAATTGAAACCAAAACTTTTAAATATGTAGGCACAAATTAGAAAAGCTCTTTGAATTAGTTTGGAAATTTATTTTATTTCAATATATTTCATATTAATCAGTAGTTCATATTTCTGCTCTTCATGTTTTATACTTTTACACAAAAATACATGTGTGAGTGTGTCTGTGTGTGTGTGTGTGTGTGTTTGTGTGTTTGTGTGTGCGAGCGAGCGAGTAAGTGCTGTGAGTACCCGTTCATGCATTAAGTAAAAGTACCAATGAGTGCACGTCTCTTTCTACTCAGTACTCGGAGGACTCGCTCGCACTGCCCAAAAATATTTGTATTGGACATAAACTTAAATGTAAAATACAATTTTTGTTATTTGTTTTGAAGATTTTTTCCATTTAAATGCATTTCAGAAAAGTTTTGGTATTTGTTGTAGTATTTTTCGTAGTATTTTTACTGTACTGTAGTACTTTTAGGTTTGTAACTATGTATCTCTGTATCTGTATCTGTATTTGTATCTGTTTGGTTGTGTCTCTTTCACTCTTGTGTACTGCTCGCCGCCACTTCGTTTTGGGGAAAGGATTCGCTTGCAGGGAATATCAAGTAAACACATATTGTATATGGGGATAATGCTAATATTTTTTTTTTTTTTTTGGTATATACCAGCTGTTGCGAATAGCTCTGCTTGTATTTAGAGTTTATTTAAATGTATGCATATAGTACTGTGTTTTTTTTTTGGTTTCTTTTTTTTTTGTAGCTTTTATTGTTGTTTGTTGTCGTTAATGCATTTTACTTTATTCATTGTACACATAGATATTTATTTTGCTTTGCTCTCTTTGGTATTTTATCATCGTCAACATTAACTTTTAAGATAGACTTGTGTTCATTTTAAATGATTCTTTGGGTTCCATTTGCTAACAAGTTAAACTTGTTGTATTTTTTACTCTTTTCATAGGTTTTTCTTTCTATCATTGTGGGTACTCAAACCGCTTGTAAATAGTTTCCAACTGTATTTTGTTTATTATTATTTGTTTGTTTTTTAATATTTTTAGTAGTTTTTTTTTCTTTGCTCGTTTGCGGTTTTTCTTTTTTATGGGTAACTGGGGAAAAAAAAGATAAATACATTTATATATATATATATATTTCTTGTTTTTTTTTTTCTGATATTTCTGGTATTTTATTTAGTATTTTACACATATTCTTTGCTGCTGCTAATATATTTTGCCACTTATACAACACATTGTGCATGAAGAGATGTTTAATTTTTTGTTTTCTTTTTCGGATTTTGAATGATTTAGTAAATATTTATGTTTATGCTTGAGTGTGTGAGTGTGTATGTGTGTGTCTTATATGTGTTTATGTATTAGTAGTTGTCCTATTAGTCGCGCTAGTTGCTGCCACTTTTGTATAGGTATTCCATATATAATTGATTCCACCTTATTTTCCTAATCTCTTCTTTGCTTTTCTCAATAAATTCCTTAGGGATATCAATGTATATTTTATTTTGTTGTTTTTCATAAACTTTTGCTTAAAAATAATAGCTTTTTGACTTTTGGTATACATATATATATATATATATATATATATATAGAAATACATATATAAGTAAATATATGTATATGGTATATAGAGTTTTGTTTCATTGACATAAAATTTGAATATACTTAGAGCATTACTTATACAGAGTTCAGTGTACACTCTTTCATCAATAAGAACATTTAGCTTTTGCATGGAGATTTTCGCATTCAAATAAAAAGAACGCGTTTTGCAGTACATCGATTTAAATCTTTAGTTTTCTTTGTTCTAGTTCTAGTTCTAGATTCTATTTATTTCTGCTAGGACTTGTAATTGTTTTGATGAATTCTGACCTGGCTGTGTGTGTTTAAGTGTGTGTGTTTGGGTGTGTTTGGGTCTTGCAAGAGAGAAAGAGAGAGAGAAAGAGAGAGCGAGGGAGAGAGAGAGAGAGAGGGAGTGAGCATCTAAGCTTCGGCCTGCCGAAGTATGCTTGACTAACAAGAGTACATAATGAGTAGGTACTCGAAATTGCACTCGCACTCATAATCATCATTCATCAATCATCATTTAAAATTGCATTAAAGTCCCCGTTGTATAATAAAATGTAGTCTTTGTTTTTGTTGTTTTTGAATTAAAGGCTTTTGGTTTTAAAGTTCAGGAGGGTCTCTATGTATATAGTATATACTTATACACATAATTATACACATATGTATGTATATAGTTTATATAGTACTTAAACTTAGTTTTCTTTATGTGTTCTTTATTCATTCTTTTTTTTTTCTATAGCTGTCGCATGCAGTGTGTGAGAGAGATAGATAGAGAGAGAGAGAGAGAGAGAGAGAGAGAGAGTGGGGTGGAGAAAGGGAGGGGTATGGAAGCAAAAGAGGCATTCGGCATATCGATATTAAGTATCCGACTGCGTGTCAGGCAACATTTACAATTAATTTGGGTCGCGATAACAATGAATGAACTCGGGGGAAGCGCTCTGATGCACTACTGTGGTCCGTTATCGGTGGTTGTTAAGACGCCTTGAGGTTCTTGGGTAAAATCGTTGAAGACTGCATATCGGCAAGTCTGAAGAATCTTTTTGGGGGCCTGCTGGAGTTTTGGTTTTGTTTGTTTGTGGTGTAGAAACCGTTTTGGAAGTTCGTAACGCTGGCGCTTCAGTTGTAAGATACGTAGAAAAGTATAAAGTAGATGCCTGGGCTCGATAATCGGTAATCGGTAATCGATAATTGATAAACGATTAACGATACACTTTCGTTCAGTTAACTGTGCTGCAGATAGTCGTAGACAAGTTTGTCTTCGTTTTGTTTTTGCCTTTTTGGTTCTTTTTTCTTTTTCTTTTGGTTTTCATTTTAATTTTTGGTTTTGGTTTTTTCGTTTTTTTTTTTTTTTTTTTTGTATCGGAAACATTTAATATATTTAGGTATGCTGCCTTTTAATAACTTCTTTCAGTGTGTTGTTTGTATTTTGTTTTTTCTTTTTCATTTCAGAGCGTTTTAGTAAGTTTTGGTCCAAATTGCAAATGTTTAAACATTTTGTCATCGCCTAATAATTTGTAACCTTCGATTAACAAACATCTGCCCATCTCTCGCCTGAATCGACATACATATATCATTATTTTTTTTAAAAACATTTTTGCACTTTGTTGGATTTTGCCTGCTAAATTCTCTTGTAATTTTTTTGTTTTTTGTTTTTGTTTGTTTTTTATTCTTGGGAATAGCGTTTAAAGGGTTTAAGCGTGTTATTTGTTTTCTGTTTATCTTTAATTGACTGCCAAAATGTAGACTAATATTTAAATTGTACATCGAAAAGCATTTTTGCATAGTTTGTTTTTATCTTATCTATTTTAATTATGCTTAAAATGGTTTTTATTTATATTTTTTATTTTTTTTTTTATATATTTTTGTCTTTTTTTTTTATACATTTGTAAAACACCTAGAGCTGTTGTTGTTGTTTCAATTTGTTTTTAGGTTACTAAAAGATACATAGTTTTAGTTTTTTGTTAGTTTTTAGTTGTAAGTTGTAAGTTTTTTGGTTTTTGTTGGAAAGGTTTGTAAATTCAAGTATTAGTCTTTATGTTATTCATTAAACAAGGGAAGTTGTGGCATTCGCAATGGTCGTCAACTAAATACACATATGCACAAGCCGAGACTCCGCCCAGCCACGCACCCCGCCCCCCCCCAGCGCCCAAGGATATTTGCGATCCTTGTCGCGGGGCAGCTTTTGGAGGACTCGTCCACGTGGTTGGCCAATATAAGCGATTTTTTTTTAGATCATACTTAGGAAACTACACGCATAAACACCTAAACGTTTAGACACTCTAATATTTTTAATTGTATTCTTCTCTTCATCTTCATTGTGTTCTCTTTCTAAAAGGTATTCCCACACACACACACATATATATATATATATATATATATATATATTTATACATGTGCATGTAGGTGTATTTATGTAAACATGTAACTTAAATTTAGGGTTCTCTAGCTACACAAAAAAATCGCCATCGACATCGCGCAAACTTTTTTGTTTTTCTGCTTTTAGCTGATCTTGTTTTTTTGGGAGATCTTACGCAGCAAACGCACATCGACGTAGTTGCCACGATTGAGTTTGAGTTTCTTTTTGTTTTAAACAATTGACAACGACAACCAGATCAAGAACATCAACGTGAACAACGACGACGATTACAACGCTTAAATAAAGCAATAAAAAAAATTACTATTACAATTACAGTTACAATTACATTTACAATTACAATTACATTTACAATTACAATTACAATTACAGTTACAATTACAATTACAATTACAATTACAATTACAATTACAATTACAATTACATTCATTACATACACAAATATATATATATATATATATATATATATATATATATATATATATATTTAATATGGTTTAATTACATATTTGTGAATATTTATTTTGCATTTCCAGCTAGACATTTATTTAATTGAATATTCAAAGAATTTTCCACGCACTTTCCTCAGATTTCCTCTGACTTTTTCTTCCTTTGCGTGTATATACATATATATTTGTTAGTTAGTTTAACTTTTGTTTAATGCATTGTTCACTTAGTGTTTGTAGGAAAAGCAAATGGCAAAAGGAGCGGGAAAACAAATGAAACTTTTCCAGTTACATTTACATTGACTGTTACTTTATGCGTGTGTGTGTTGGCCAAGTTCCAGCTTGGTTATAATTACTCTTTCTCGCTATTTAATTGTTTTTAATTTCCATTATTCAGATCTTTTAACAAATCCCCTGGCCGCTGGCGCTCGAAAGTATGCAACACTTTTTTCACATTACATTTTCGACTGCAGTTGCGTGTTGTGTTTATAATTGTATATATAAATATATGTATAGTACATTTAACATAATTACATATTGAAATTTACATTGATATTGATTAATTGTTTATTTATGCGTTTTTTTTTATTTGTATTTTGGACTTGAATTTTTTTTCTTCAAATTTTCAACTTAACATTTTCATGTTTAATTCTCCTTTGTTATGGGATATGTTGTCGTGTTTTTGTTCAGATTCCTTAAGTTTTTGTTTTTGTTGTTTCATGTAACTTGTGTTTTAATCAAAATGCTTGGTTTAGCTGCCCTTTGTAAAGTTTGTCTCGCTTTTCTCGAAACTCGCTCGCGTTCATTGCCATCTTAACGGAAATGCACTTTTCACAACACCGAAGACATGTGTGTGCGTGCATGTGTGTGTGTGTGTGTGTGTGTGTGTGTAGGAGGCGTCCTTTGGGTTTCAAATGAAACGCTTGGAATGCAATCCTGTATCTATATCTTTATCATCATATCAGGGTGAAGCTTTATATTGTTTAATGTTCCCTTTTTAATTTCATTTATTTTATATTCTTGTTATCATTTTATTTAATTGCTAACAAGGCAATGAATAATTTCAAGTGTTCTTCTCAAAATTATTAATAATGACTTAGCAATGAAAAAATGAGGCATAATTAAAAATTTTTTAGGTATAAAGTTTGTTGTGATTAACAAAGAAAAAATTAATTTTCAACAAATTTAAAAGCACTTTCCAAATAGCTTTTTTTTGAATAAAGGATGTGTTTTATTTCTACCTAATTTTGGTAATATTTTAACTTTAGGCCTTATTCAATATTCTTGAGTTTTATTTTGGCCAAACTTAAAATTATTCATTAGTTAATGAAAATCAACAAGGTGGCAATCATGTTAAATAAAAGTAAGCTGGTTGAATGACTGAATCCTTTTGATGCATGATAATGTCAATAATTATTATGTACGGTCCCTGCTGAAAATCACGATGGAAATGCCATGAAAGCTGCTTTTGGCTGGGAATTCGAATGGAGTCCGTATTAAAGTAAATTTAATAACCATTAAATGAGTAAAGAAAATGCGTTAAAAATGAACCCAAAAATATTTGTGAACTTTGCTGCAACTGGGAGTCCAGCCAAATGTCGCTAATGAGTACGATAACGTTGCCAGCGGCAAGGCGTGCAATTGTGTGCCGCAAGCTGTGGCAGCATCAGCATCAGCATCAGCATCATTATTAGCTGCAGCAGTTGCAGGCTGCAGGCTACGGTCGAATCAAATGTGGCCGCGAAATCCGTTGCGATTGCTGAAATTGAAGCAGCAGCAACAGCAACAAAAGCAACAGCAGCAACTGTGCAATATCTCAACGCGGTGCGTTCGGAAGGACATATACAAGCAAATGGTATTAGTTGCATTTGGCCGAAGGTGCACCTGCGTGTGCACGCGTGTGCGTGGGACGGAAGGCGAAAGTGTGAAAATGCGACGGTTTTTTTTTTTTTTTTTTTGTGCTTTGCAACCGAAACGCGAACGCGACGCACTTGCAACCGACGGATTGTGGCATGCAGCCAGGTAAATGGAATGGTGCCGCAGGCGAAAGCCAATCCCGTTCGCAGTCTCGTTTAATCAGTTTGCGAAATTTATGATTGCAACTGGCCCGCTGGCCGCTGCCTTGCAACACATGGCAGCTTGTGTGGCAAGTCAATTTTGAAGTGCGTTTTGGGCGATGCAACTAATTAAATTTGTGACTAATTAAATAAAAAGAGGTTTTAAATTAAAATAATAATAATTTCATATATGTATATATATATATACTATGTATATAATATTAATAGGTTTTTATGTGTATGTGTGTAAAGTAATCATAGTTAATTAAATAATCATATTACTTAAAGTGTTGATATAAATTGATTTAAAATGGTTGCTAAAACATAGACAAATACAGAACACTTGGCTAAAACTTAGAGCAATGCAATGCAATCGGCGTGTTATCGATAACAAACGATAAGTTATATTCAAATCGATTTGTGTTCAACTATTGCCTATCGACTGATTATTATGATTATTATTTTTACTATCGATAAGCGCTTATTGATAATTTTTATTATTGTTGTAAACAGTTGATAAACAGTTTAAGCGACGATCGATTGTAGATGAAGTGTGTGCTTTCGATAACCGATGATCGATAAATGATAGTTGACATTTGCAGTGCAATCGATAGGCGATTAGCAATGGTGTGAGTGTGTGTGTGTGTGTGTATGTGTGTGCCTGTGTTGAGTTCGTTTCCGTTTGGTTATTTTTGTGGCGCCTCCCGCTTACACATTCTCCGGCTCGGGCAACTTCCGCTCACAGCAATGACAGACGAGCGCGTTGAGCCGCTGCCCAATGGCCGACCACACGGTCATCGACATCGAGGAGACCTCACAGCTGGACCGATCCTGCTGCAGTGCATCCTCATCGCTGCCAACGTCGCCGTCGCCGTCGTCGCTGTCGTTGACAATGGCCTCCGCCTCGGCCGTGTGGAAGGCCGCCTGGTTGCAGAGCGAGTTGTTTGTATTGGTCGTATCGGAGCTCCCCTGTTGTCAAATCTTTGGCACCGCCTCCAACGAGGAGGCGCTGGCCAGACCCAGTTCGCAGCTAATGCTCGGCGGCAACGATTGCCGCTGCTCGAACACGCCACCAGCAACACTAACACCACCAGCAGCACCAGCAGCTGCTGCACCACTTGGAGGAGCACCACCAGTTGGAGCAGCACCTGTTAGGCTGCCCTCGTCGGTGCTGGCTATGCGTATACGTATGCCGGACAGCTCGCCGACGATGCCGCTGCTGCTGTGCAGCGTGTTGTTGCTGTTGTTGCTCATGTTGCTGTTGTTGTGCTCGTCGTGTCGCGACGATTTGTGGCTGCTGCTGTCGCCGGACGAGTAACGTGTGGCTGCATGCCGACTGCACGGCACGTCCAAGCTGTACGCCCGGTGTCTGGCCACGCCGCCCATAATGGGTGTGGCCGCCTGAGCGCCCGGCGACGGCAGGCTATTCGAAATGGTGCAACAAGCGCCCGTTCCCGTTCCCGTTCCCGTTGCCATGGCCTTGTCGCCCTTGTCGCCGCTGCCGTCGCTGGTGCTGCCGCTGGCAACATCGGCGGGCGCATTGTTGTTGCCACGGCCAGCGCAGGGACTGCTCCGTGTGCTGCCGAAGCGCTTGTTGTTCTTGTCAAAGCTGAAGCTGAAGTAGTCCGAAAACTGCCGCAAACGCGACTTCCATGAGCTGCTGCTGTTGCTGCCGCTGGGCTGCTGCTGCTGCTGCTGCACGGCGGCAACTGCTGCAGCTGCGGCGCTGCCATTGCCGGCCAGCGTTCGCGTCAACGTCGGCGATATATTCCCATTGGATGATGCTGCTGCTGCTGCTGCTGCCGGCAACTTGTCCACATCCTGACGCAATCCGGGTCCGGGTCCGGGCAGCGAAAAGCGCTGAGCCTGCGGCTGCTGCAACACGGGCAGCGGCTGTGCTGGCAACTGTTGCTGTTGTTGCTGTTGCTGTTGCTGCTGTTGCTGCTGTTGCTGTTGCTGCTGTGCCTGCGTCTGGCTGCTGGTGTTCATGTTGAGGTCCTCGTGAGCGCGGGCGCCGGCGCCGCGTTGATGGCGGCCATAAAACACATTGCTGTCGGAGATGACCTGGGGCAGGCCGTCGGACAGTCGCCGATTGTTGGTGCTGTACTGATCGAGGCTGACGGCGCGATTGCTGCCAAAGTGACAGCGATTGGCATGATAGCCATGAATGTTGCCATAGGAGTTGCGCATTCGCTGGCCGCCGCCGCTGCTGCAGAGTTCGCCGATCATCGAGGGGCGCTTCTCGCGCGACGACTTGCGTGAGTTGGAGTGCGAGGACTTGCTGCGGTTGCTGCAGCCTTCGGTGTCCACCTTGAACTTGGACGTCTTCTCGGCCACCTGGACAAAGGCACAAAAGCGCAAGGCGCCAACAAGCATTAGATCCAAGCATTGGAATTGTCTGTTCAAAGTAGCTCGGCACTTACATCAACCTCGGTGGCCGTTTCGGAGTCGCCGCTTTCGCTGCCCTCGGGCAGATCGTGCAGCTCGGCGGCCATGCCGCCCGGCTCGTCCACGGAGGTGCGCGACGCCGACTTCTGCGAGGGAATGCTGCGGCGCGACTTGACGCTGATACCTGAACCCGAGCGCGGCATTTGGGGTGAGCCACCCCCGCCACCGCCACCAGTTCCAGTTCCAGCTGCACCTCCAGTTCCAGTTCCAGTTCCAGTTCCAGTGCCAGTGCCAGCGTTAGCCGAGGCAGCGCCCAGAGCCTGGCCAGCGTTCTGTTTGTCAATCACGGACTTGTCGGCCGCACTGTTGCCGGGCGTGCCGGCGACGGCGGCATTGGGATCCATGTTGCCGCTGTTGCTGTCGGAGGTGGGGGGGGGGGGGGGGGGGGGGGGGGGGGGGGGAGGGGGGGGGGGGGGGGGGGGGGGGGGGGGATTAGCCAGCCAACGAGAAGCTGAGGCACAGTCATAGCCGGGCGTCCAACTCACCTGTAGTACTCGAGTGCGATGCGCACGGGTATGATGATCAGGTCGGTCAGCTCCGGAACTAGTTCGCCCAGCGCCTCGAAGAGCGGCAACAGGACGAGCCCAATGAAACGCACCTGCGAGCCAGGCTTGCTGACCTTGTCCGGATCCATGAACGGTGTCACCGGCAGCCCCTCGGACTTCTCGGCGGCGCTCTGTGCGAAAAATTCCTGCAGCAGCCGATCCAGCCACGGCTCGGCCACGTCCATGGGCCTTGCCTCGTTCGAGATGTCCGCCACCTTGATCAGTATCATGCACAACTGCACAAATATATATATATATAGGTCAGATATAGATATATATATATATATATATATATATATAGATATAGCTGCTTACCAAATTGATGTGCGCACGATTGTTGTAGTCAAAGACGGGCGTGATCTCCATGAACTGCGTAAGGATCTCGTTGTGGCGTGCCATGTCGGTGGCCAGGATGCAGCGGATGATGCCCTCTCGTATAGTGCTGCAAGTGAAAAATAAAAAATATTTTTTTTTTTTAATTTTTTTTATTTTTTATTTTTTTAGATTTCTTGCTTAAAGCCCAAAGCAAATAAGAATATTTCTAATAATTCTTCCCACGATAATCCTTGCCTAATCCTTTAAGCTCTTGTAATCTTTGTATTAAGTTATTATAATTGTTTAATGTATAATTGTTCAAGCTCCCAATAAAGCAACAGAAAGCATGTTTAACAAATATTAATATATTTACATTTTTTATTAAAAAAAAATGTTGTCAGTGTAAAATATGTCCATGTTAATGTTAGTCTCAAAACAAACCTTAGAATAACATAATTAACATATGAAAGTGAAAATAATAATATAAGTTAAATATAAAAAGAAACATATTGAAAAAAATAACTCATATTGAAAGCAACTTAAAAAATGTAAATGTTGGTTTTAACTAAAGTCTAAGCATTAATTATACAGTTAACCCATTGCCGTTGGGTATAAGCGACTGCACAATACTCTGTACATAGTCCACTTCAACTTAAAAGCAATAAAAATATAAATTCTTTTAAATTGTTAATTATCGCAAATCTTTATTATATATACGCATAAGGGCTGAACAACCTTTAAGTTATTACTGATATAAACACGAACTGGTTTACAGCAAAAAAAAAAAAAAAAAGGAAAAGAAAAGAACGACAACAATAAAGGTTGCCTCTGGCATATTGCGTATACGCCACGTTGTGCGCGTTGTTTATTCTGTTTTCGTATTCGTTTACTGCTCTTTATATTTTTATTTTTTTTCAGCTCACGTGCGACTCGAGACGCGCTGCTAACCGGAAAAAAAGCGTAAATATATTTTGACATTCAAAAAGAACATGAGACGGAGAGAGGGAGGAAGGGATGAAGGGAGAGAAAGAGATGGGGAAGGAGACTAAGCAGCATGAGGCGCGTAAATATTAAAATGCATTTTGTTTTTTTTTTTTTATTTTTTATTTTTGTATTTTCTTTTAAAAGAAAAGAGAAAATGAAAAATGTGCAAAAGTCGCGTCATATACGAGCAGAAAATTGAATTTAGTCGTGTCAAGTGGCATTGGCGTTCCACAGACAACCAGCCAAACAAACAGCTGCCAGCTGACAGCTGACTGCGAATGCGACACGCGCTGAGAGGCATTGGGCGTTGGGCGTTGGGCGGTGGGCGGGGCACTTGAGTTACTGCATTGAAAACTCAACACCTGCCACGCTTTAACTGCAAATAGAGCACAGCTAAATTTAATGCACTCGACTTGACGCCATTGTCAAATGCTGTTGCTTTCGTCGGGTTTTCCCCCAGCTTCCCTCCCCCTCCCCGTTTTCCCTTTGCCCAGTTTTGGTTAATATTCTTGGGATTTTCTCTGGGATTTTCTTGCTATTTTGCCGAGTTTATTCTAGTCGCATTTGGCAAAATGTTCATTAAATATGAGGCAGGGCATATGCCGCAAGTGCAATTTATATTGTCAACTTTATGAAGGCAACGTTCTTTATTATTTATTCGATTGGCTAACAAAGTCAGAGCGTTAATCAACTGGTTTATGTCAATCAGTATCAATCTGTTAAACAGCCAGTCAGTCAATCAATACAGCCAAAATAAGTTCAGTTACTTTTGGAGTAACTTTAAGTCTTCTCCTTTGTAGTCTCAATTTGATTTAAGGCGGCAAACTAAATGGCGATAAATGCCACAAGGACATGCAGCTAATTTGATTGAACAGGGATGTACGTGTATTTGTTATGGCTAATTGACGACACGTGGCCAACACGCTATCTGTCTCCCTTTAATTTATTTAATTGCGAATTCGCTTTGTCAGCTCTCACATTTGTTACACAATTTCCAAAATGGAAGCTGCCAACCATTGGGTAAATTTATTTGTACATTTATTCGTATTTAACTAAGTTGGCAGCCCCATCATATTCACTTTTAATCACTTCGTTTTAATTGATGTAAAATTTCCTCTTTAAGCTTTATAAGCTTCGTGTAATATTAAGCAAGTATCCAATCAATCAATCATTTAATATTATCAGTCATCAATCATCAATTAAATGTTAGATCTGACAACAATTAATTACTGTAAGTCAACTTTGATTTTTAAGTGTGAAATATTAAAGAGTATCAGGAAATAAAGCCAAAGAAATTCTTTCTTAAGCGTTTTCAATCATGAGTCAATCATCGAACCTTCCATCAATCAGCTTGTACATTTTTAATTTGCTTGTGCTTAAGCCGCCCAACAAACGCTCTTAATTAATAATTATATTTAACTACTAAACATTTATATAAAATTGTTTTTTCTGTTACCTTATTATAATTGATAAAATTTACTTATGGTAAATAATGAAAAATTAAAAAAAAAACAATTTATTATTCAATTATTAATTTGGGTTTTTGTGGGTATTAAGCAACTGTTATGGCAACCCTCGCTTATTAAAATCGGCGCTTCTAAGTCAAATTTACTTGTTGTAAATAATAATATAAATAATAAATTAATCAATTAATAATTTGGACTTTTTCGAGTATTAAGCAACTGTTGTGGCCACCCTCGCTTATTAAAATCGGCGCTTCTAAGTCAAATTTATTAAAAAAAACAATTAATCAATTAATAAGAAACTGTTGTGGCGACCCTCGCTTATTAAAATCGGCGCTTCTAAGTCAAATTTATTAAAAAAAAAAACAATTAATCAATTATTAATTTGGACTTTTTCGAGTATTAAGCAACTGTTATGGCAACCCTCGCTTATTAAAATCGGCGCTTCTAATTCAAATTTACTTATTGTAAATAATAAAATAAATTTATAAAAAAAACTATTAATCAGTATATTAATCAGAGTAATAAGAAACTGTTGTGGCGACCCTCGCTTATTAAAATCGGCGCTTCTAATTCAAATTTACTTATTGTAAATAATAAAATAAATAATAAATTAATCAATTAATAATTGGTACTTTTGCGAGTATTGAGAAAATATTGTGGCGACCCTCGTTATTAAAATCGGCGCTTCTAATTCAAATTTACTTATTGTAACTGTTGTGGCGACCCTCGCTTATTAAAATCGGCGCTTCTAAGTCAAATTTATTAAAAAAAAAAAAAATTAATCAATTAATAATTTGGACTTTTTCGAGTAATAAGAAACTGTTGTGGCGACCCTCGCTTATTAAAATCGGCGCTTCTAAGTCAATCGCCAGTGTTTTGGCATTGCGCAAAGCCCAATGTCAGAGCTTATCAGGCACTTATCAGCTGCTTATCAGCTGCTTTTGAGGCCTTTTGACGCGGCCCAGCCGAAGCTGAACTCAGTGCGAGAGAGGAAGCCACAATTGTCATATGTGTCAACGGATTAATAAAGGAAAGCAGCAGCTGCTGCTTTTGCTGTTGCTGTTGCTGCAGCTGGAGCTGCTGCTGCTGGGCAGCTGGGCGCTGGCTGGCAAGCCGCAGGATGCAATGGACACCAGCAAGCCGCCCTGCGAGGACTTCCACGAGTACGCGTGCGGCAATTGGCACGCGTCGTACGCGCTGCGTGCGCTGGGCGCCCACGATATGCGCTCGGAGCTGCGTGCGCTGAACAAGCAGCTGCTGGTGCGTCACTTTGAGGTGAGCGGCGAATTGGAGTCGGAGCAGCTGGCCGCGTTCTTTGGCAGCTGCCTGAGCGGCAGGCAAACGGTGCGCGCCTATATGAACGCAGTGCAGCAGCTGCTGCCGGATTGGCCGCTGTTGAACAACGCGTCGAGCTTTGATTGGGCGCGCGGTGGCGCCGCGCTGCGTCGCTATGGCGCCCAGGGTCTGTGGCGGCTGCTGGTGCAGCCCAATTGGCAGGCGGGCGAACAGCAGATCTTTTACGTGCTGGCGCCCAGCTTCGAGCTGCTCGGCAGCGACGACCAAAGCGAGTTTCTCTATCAGCGCTATCTTAAGTATCTGCTGCTGGAGCTGGGCCTGCGCGTGCGACGCGCTGCATCGCTGGCCGCCCAGCTGATCGCCTTTGAGCGGCAGCTGAGCGCACTGACGCCGCCCGTCCAGGATGCCGCCCAGGCGCTGGTGCTGCACGCGCCACAAACGCTCCAGCAGCTGGCCGCCCAACTGCCGCTGCTCCAGCTGCCGGACTACTTTCGGGCGCTGCTCGGCGAACGGTATACGCCGCAGCTGCTGCTCGTGGCGGACACTGTTTATTTGAGGCGACTGCAGCGCCTGCTGCGCAACGCCGATCCGCTAATCCTGTCCAGCTGGCTGCTGCTGCAGCTGCCCGCACACTTTGAGCTGCATCTGCACGAGGACAACACGCTGGCCGCTCAGCGCGAGCACTGCCTGCAGCAGTTGAGCCGTCTGCTGCCGCGCCAGCTGATGCAGCTGCAGCTGCTGCTGCTGCACGGCAGCCAGGCTGCCGCTGTCGCCTACCAGACGCGCGCCCAGCGCCAGCTGCAGCAGCTCTTCGTTGCGCTCAAATCACAGTTTGAGCCGCTGCTCAACGCGACGCTCATCTTCGAACAGAACCCGGCCACCCAAACGCTGGCGCTGCAAAAGCTGCACGCAATGCGCCTTCTGCTGCCACAACAGTCGCTCATCCCAACCGAGCGGACCGACCAGACCGACCAGACCGAGCGGACCGAGCAGAAGGAGCGCGTTTTGTCCACGCTGAGCTACGATGAGAATCTGCTGCAGCTGTCGCAGGCGCAGGCAACGGCACAGTTTCAGCTGGCGCTTGATTGCCTGCAGCTGCCCTGCGAGGCGGCCGCCGGCGGTTCGGGTCATGACCTCGGTCCGCTGGACGTCAATGCGTATTATCGCTTGAAGCTGAACGCGATTGAGCTGCCGCTGGGGCTGCTGCGGCCGCCGCTGCTGCCCTCCGTGGAGAAGGTGGAGGAGGGGGAGGAGGAGAAGGGGGCGACAGATGCACTGACACGAGCACGCCTGCTGGGTGGACTGGGCTATATGCTGGCCCACGAGCTAATCCACGGCTTCGACTATGACGGCATCAATTACGATGCGGCCGGGCGCATTGCCAGCAGCCCGTGGCCGCCGCGTGCCATCATCCGGTTTGGATTGCGGGCCGCCTGCTATTTGGGCGCGCGATATGCGAACGCGACGCTGACCATTAACGAGAACATTGCGGACAGCGAGGGACTGCGTCTGGCTTATGAGGTGATGCGGCAGGAGCTGCCGATGGCCAATGTGAGTGTGGAGCGTGCGTTCTTTGTGGCCTTTGCGCAGAATTGGTGCGGACAGGCGGTGGCGCCATCTAGCGGCCTGCAGCAGCACGCCTCGCATCGCGAGCGTGTCAACAATGCGCTCGCCAATTTCCCCGAGTTCGCACAAGCCTTCGATTGCAAGGCGGGCAGCCAGCTGCATCCGCCGGACAAGTGTCGCATCTGGTAAAGGACGAAAGGGAGCAGGAGAAGGAAGGCAGGAGAATGGGGTAGGTAAAGCGAGTAAAGCATTGAAATTGAAATTGAAATTGAAAAGTCTTGAGTGTAATCGATTGATGAGGGCCTCTTCTTTACAGCTGCCATCAAATTGTTGTGCGGTAAACACACACAAAAAACACACACACACACACACACACACACACGCATCTCATATGAGAACTTAGTCTGAAGATTTACACTAAATGGAGACGAGATGTTAAACTGAAAATATCTATTTATGTTTTCACACAGAAACTAAAGTCAAGACCAATTAGATTAAATAAAATTAAATTAATTTGGGATTTGAAACCAATGACCGCAAGAAATAAACAAGTTTATTTTAGAAACATGCCAGAATTAAGAAAAGTTATATCCGGGATTTATCTTGGATTCAAAGACAATTAAATTAAATTAATTGCGATTTAAATCCGAAGAAAGACAAAGGCATAAACTAAATGACGGAATTGAGAAAAGGTATTATCTGATATTCAAGACTAATTAAAATAAATCAATTGGGGCTTGAATCCGAAGAAGGACAAAAGCGTAAACTAAATGACAAATTTATTTTAGAAACAGGCCAGCATATATATGATTTAAAATAATTTTAAAATAAATCCAATATATCTATATATAAGATATATCTTAAGTTTAATTGAAGTTCCAAAGTTATGAATTGTGAAACCTCGACAAACTTAGCTTGGTTTGCTCAAAAGCTGCTTTAATTAAACTGCTTTAAATTGTTTAAAAAATCAAACAATTATTTGAATTACTGTTTAAGAAAACACATAATATTTTTCGTTTGTTTTTGCTAATTTTTAAAATATTTTGTTTGATCAACAATCGCAATTTAATATAAAGTTGTAAAGAAATTAATAGTTATTTTGAAGTGCTGCACTTTACAACGTTCAAAACTGTTTTTAAGACCCTTCCAAATTTAAGAACTGACAACTTTTTGGAACACCTAGAATGTACCCATTATAAACCCAAAAAAAATCTACCTGCAATTTAAATTTCTTCGACTTGTTTTTACAAATACCCATTAAAAATTGCTGGCAATAAAGTTCACCAAAGAAATAAAAACTCAATTTAAATTTTAAAAATGAAGTCTCAATTAGTTAATTCGCTTTAGTTATTGATTATTTTACAAAAACAAAAAAAGTGTACAAAAAATGCATTTAGTTGGGTTCTTGGCCCAGTTACGTAGCTGGGCTCGAACTGGGCTAATTCAACTGCGCTTTTTCGTATATTGATAATGCATTGGGTGGCTTTTGGGTGTTGGCCTGGTCAACAGCCAATTAACAGTTAAGCGTGCAACAATGAATTGCAGCGAATCGCATTTGAAGCCTCTGAATGACATTCGAGGCCTGTGGACTGGAAAAAGGCGTCGCAATATGCTGGATTGCTGATTGCCGCACACACACACACACACAGGCGAGGGAGTTGTGTGTGTGTGTGTGTGTGTGTGGGTGTGTGGGTGTCTGTTTATGCACGCTTAGACAAGCACAAAAAGTGGCGTCAACGTGCAGCAAAGTGTGGCATCTACTTGGCACTCTTACTAACATTTACGAGCATATTGTGCAAGTGGCATTTTCTTGATTTTGTTTTCGTTTTTTGGCAAGTTTTAGCATCAAAAGCTCCCCGAAGTATGCACGCAAAACTTGAAAGCAAAACATCGTGAAGGCGCCCAACGTTGTGCCTGCAAGTTGTGGGCCAACAACTGCGGTTTGTCTATAGGGTATTGTTGGTCCTTAAGCTTATTTTCTTGCTGCTCCCGATGATGATAATGACGATAATAATGATGATGATGATGATGATGATGGTGATGGGCGTGATGTTGCGAATAATGATGGGCAACGTTTTGGCCACGTTCGTCGAGGGGGCGGGGTAGGTAGGGGGCGCCGCCTACGTGAGCGTTGGCAATTCAAAGTCAAAGTCAAAAACATTTTGCAACAGCTAATCCACTTAATTAACGTTAGTGGAATGCTGCAATTTATGTAAATGCGTTGCACTGCGCGTAATGCGCTGTAACAATATAGCAAATTAATCAGCGGCAGCAGCAAAGGCAACAGCAAATAATATACATATATATATATATATATATGTATGTATATGTAAGCTGGGAGAAACTAAAATTAAACTTAAGCCTCAAAGTGCTGCGTTTGAGTTGCGGCAAGGCAACACTGCGAAAGGTATTAGCTTAAGTTTCAGTTTCAGTTTCGTTATAATGCCATTAAAAAAAAAGGCAAGGAAAACAAAGAAAAATATTTACGCAAACCCGACGTTTTAATACCGTAACAAGTTTAAAAATAACTTTCCAGTTCGTTCAAAAGAGGAGCCACATAAATGTACAGCTAAGAATTACTTATAAATATACACACACACATATATATATATGTATTTATATAGATAACAGGTATAATCATGAATGCAAGTAACAAGATAATTACGCACAAACAGAAATAATCCCTTTCTGTGGCAAAAGAGCTTTGCAACAATATTTTTCGCCTGCCTCCAAATGTGTTGCATGCAACTAGCAAATGGCATTTCAGAAGAGTTCTTTTAAAATATATTTTACTAATGTGGATTTGAGTGAATTTAATTTTTGAATGCAAATAAATTTGGCTTTCATTCCTAAGATTTTATCTTTTCTTTTCACATATGATTTTCATATTTAAATGCTGTAAAAATGGTAAGAAATAGTAAGCAACCAATCGATATGTTTGAAGGGGCATGCCCCAAGACGTTGCCGCACGCGGTTGCAGCTGCAGCTGCTCCGACCGGGGTGTTAATTAGAGCCGACGTTTAATGCAACATCATTTCGTACGTGCCGCGCATAAAATGGGGTCAAGCCATGTTGGCCAATTGCCAACCTGGCCAAATCGAACAAACCCAGTGTGACCCAATTTAAAGGTGCTACTCACTTGAATGTGTCCCGGCTAAAGTTCTTGAATATATTGCACTCGGGATGCTCCAGCAGACGGAACGCAATCGAGCAATGATGATTCTCCAGCGGCGAGATGTCATTGTATCTATATAAAGTAACAGTATTAAGTAATTGTATATATATATATAAATATATATATATTTAAAAAACAGAGTCTTACCGCAATGCCAGCTCGGTGCGTGCATTGATCTGATAGATGTTGTTATAGCCAGGATGATCGAGATCGTGGCAAATGCACGATACAAGCAGGATCAGGCATTCCATATCGCCCAGGCGACTCAGTAAATTCGCTTGACGTGTAATCGCGTACATCTGAAAAACGAAAGTAACGGTACTTAATCTTAGTGATAGCAAGCTGTTTGGTCTCTTAAATGCTGAACTAAATTAAAGGCTCTGATCAATTTCGTCACACAATCAAAGCCAAGTTCGATAAATGATAACACTTTAAGTTCTTGTTATTTTTTTTATTCTATAAGTTGTTGTTATTGTTTAATAAAGGTTGCAAATATAATACAAATTTGATAAATAATAATTACAAATTTTGAATTAAAAAAAATAAATAAATTCGGAATGTGATTTATTAAAATTTATATTTAACGACGCTCAAAAAAAGAATAATTCAACGGGGTTTTTATATATTAAATAATGTTTAAATATTTAAGTTTATTGGAAGCAAACAAACCAATATTAGTACTTTCACTTGTAAAAAATAATATTAAAATATATTAAATTAAATTTTTTTTTAATTTATATGAGGTTAAATATTTTTACTAGCAATTATCGAGGGAACAAAAATGTATAGGATTTTTATTGTTGTTTTATATTATTGCAATTTTTCGGTATTCGACAGTACAAAATTCAGCAATATTTTATTATTTTACAACGAAAATATTTTTATTTATTTGTTTTAGTTTCAATACATTTAAACATCTAAACATAATTTGAAATAATTAATGCGTTAGTTCGAATTTTTATTTTTAAAACCTCGTTAAGAGAAAGTTTCGACAAATCGCAATCCCCTTGAATTATCAGGACTCGACTGTACTATATATTATTGAGGGAACCAAAATGTATGAAAAATTTCCGAATTAACGAAAATATTCCAAGGCAGTTTTTATTAATTATTTTGATTTTAAATTTAGTGGTGAACAAATAATTAGTATACGAATGTATATAAATTTAAGCCACACAGCAACTTACAGGGTATCAATTTCAATGAGTATCTCATAGTCGTCGTCGCTTTTCTAATCTCTAGCTATCAAATGTCATTTACTGTTAACATGCAGCTAACTAAGTTGGGCAATTGGCCAACTTGTCGCACTATTAAAGTGTTCAGTTTGTTGTCTCTTTCTCTCTTGCCTTTTCTCTTATCAGATTGTCTCTCAATTTGGCTAATTAAATGAAGTGTTGCCTGTTGCTGTCGGGGGCGCTCTTTTAAATATTTTAAAGAATGCCAATGGCTCGAGCACTTTTGATGTTGCAAGCCATTAAGCCAAATCGCATTTGATGCTTTAACGAGGCCAACAGCAGCAACAGCAGCAGCAGCTGGCTTAAACCAGTGGCAGAGGTGAAAGTAAAGGTGAAGCTAAAGTTGAAGGCAACTTAATTTGTCTGCTGCAAACGGCTGCGAAACCTTTGCAATTACCAGCAGCTACTATGGCATTAACCCCGCGCCCACAAATGAAAATGACTCGGCCAAGTGTGCAAAGCGGCGTTGCGCGGAGGGGGGACGGGAGGGGGGGGGGGGTTGGATGGGAGGTAGAGACCCTTAAGGAATTTCAACAGCGTTCAATTTAAGCTTTTTGAAATACAAAAGCAGCGTAAAGTTTGCTTTGCGCTCTGCTGCGCATCAAAGTTGCAGCATTGCGACGCAAGGGGGTCAGGGGGGCTGGGGGCTGGGGGCGTGGCTGGGGCAGGGGCAGGGGCAGGGGCTGGGCCCGAGGGCTCGTTAAAGTTGCTGCACAAGTTTTGGTCGTCATCGTCATCGTTGTCGCCGTTGCGTTTACTTTGGCATTAAGCGGCGTTGTGTGAATGCAAAATCTTAAGGGGTTTGAGCTTTGAGGCGGCCAAAAGGGGGTGGGGGCGTTAAACTGGATGGGGCGCGTTTGAGCGAGTTAGTGCTATAAATGTATGCAAATGCGAATGCTGTTTGCATTTCGAATTTCGAAAGTTTATCTAAATTCATTGTCAACAAACAGACGAAGCAACGACAATGTGCAAAACGCTTCGAAACCAGCCTCATTCCCATTCGCATTTCCATTTTCATTCGCTTTACTCCCCACCCCCCGCCCCCCCATTAGACAACAACAGCAACGTTTGCTGTAAAAAGTTGTTGCTGCGTCGACACCCTGAGGAAATCAACAGCAACTTGCAACTTGCAACTTGCAACTCGCAACTCGCAACTCGCAACTGCCACATGGCACTTTGTTAATGAAAAGCTGAGTTGATGCGTCGCTCATTTGGTAACGAC
Organism: Drosophila lacertosa; assembly: GCA_004143845.1. Taxonomy (NCBI): domain Eukaryota; kingdom Metazoa; phylum Arthropoda; class Insecta; order Diptera; family Drosophilidae; genus Drosophila; species Drosophila lacertosa. The sequence goes on along the minus strand of SCDZ01000575.1, from coordinate 57,464 downwards.
GACAAAAAAAAAAAAATTAGACACAAAAACAAAAGAATCTTCACTTGCAATTCAGAATTATTAGCTAAAAAGTTTTTTTTAGAATAAAATAAAATAAAAATAAAAAATAAATAAAAACAAGCTAAATCTGTAAATCTGGAGCTTAATACTTAGTGAGTATTCACTGCAGTGTATACCCGATTTGCTCATACTTCAGTTAGTTAGCTAGTTTTTGTAATCGCTTTCTTTGGATATCTTTTTTTTTTATACATATATAAAATTTTGCATTGTGTTTTGTTGTTGTTGTCGGTGGCAGGAAGGCAAAAGCGAAAGCCGCTTAAAGGCCGTTTTGTTCTGTCAGCTAGAACGCGCGAGAGTGTGTGAGAGAGAGACAGGGGGGAAGGATATTACATAGGCTATGCATACATGAGTGCTTATCCAAATGGCCGACTATTGAATTGTAAAATACGCACCATCGCATGGTCAAACTGACAGCTGCTGCGAGGGCTGCCCAAGAAGTTAGCAAACAACTCCGACACACTCGAATTTAATAAATAAAGGGAATTACATTTTAAATTGCGTATACTTAATATTACGCATACTTAATGTCTTCTTGAGGGAATTACACTTTTTAGCTTTTTATTAACGCCTATCGATAGGGTGGAATATTCATTGCTGCTATAGTTATGCTGTTGATTATAAAGCGGCAACAACAACAACAACAACAACAAACAACAACATTAACGTTGGCGACAATTTGTGTCGGTTTATTGTTGCACGCATTGTTTGTGGCAAGCTGGTTGCATTGTTGAGAGCTCACTTGCTGGCAATGTGAATGGATGCGACGAGTGTTTTTCCTTTTTGGTTGTACTTGCTTTCAGCTGCTAGAAACTTTACTCTCTTGCGTTCAGAACGCACAAAACCACTTTGCGGACAGTTTTTGCGGCCTGCCACATGTGCAACAATTGCAGTTGCCACACGGCCTTCGTCTTCATCACTCGTCTCTCTCTCTCTCGCTCTCTTCTTGGTATTCCGCTGTGTTTTCTATACATTTTCGACTCTTGCGTTGTCTGCCACGCCCATCAGCGCCAAAGTTGGCTTTTGTTGTCAAATTGAAATCATTTGTAAAGTCTAATTTTCTGTTGCCACAAAACAAAAGCCACATGGCAATGAATACAGTCAAGCTTGCTGCATGCCAAACAAATTTAACTGCTAAAACTTTGTCTTCCATTTGTCTTTCTATTTAATTTTGTATTTTTTTTTTTTTTTGGCCAAGCTGCTGGAAAAGTTCTTTAGTTTAATTTCGTAAGTTAGTATATATTTGCCAGCTTTAAATACATTTGATTCGTTGAGTCCTGTGTCAACGCACAATCAATTTAAACAACACATAAGTAAATATGCTTAAATCAAACAATTTCCAATGGTGTAAAATTCAAAAAATTTAAATTTCACATAACTACATATATCTCAGACAAACTCGGCAACAATTAATTTTACTTATCGATACGCTTCTCGCAGCGGGCTTTTCAGCTGCACTGGTGTCCTTTGCAATTTTATACAGTTTCAAGTGCTGCCAACTGAGTTGCTAATGTCCTTTGTTAGTGGCCTACAACTCAAGATGCCAACTAACAGCGAATTAATATTTCATCTGAATGTTGAATACACACTAACTGAATCACTAACACACACACAAAAAAGCAACAGCAATGGCAACAATAAATATATATGTATATATATATATATGCACTCTATAAAAAAAAAAAGAACCGAAATTTTCATTTGCCAAAAATGTAGGTTAAAAACTCGGCCCGCAAACTGCTTCGTTGGCACTTAAGCAACTAAGTGGGTCGCTGTCGCTCTCGCTGCCCTGGACGGACTCTATTTTTGCTTCTTCTTCTTCTTTTTTTTTATTTGTTACTTATTTTTTTTTTTTTTTTTGGGGTGGCCTTCTTAATTTTTGCATATCCACAACGTGGCCAGAAGCCGGTCGCTTGTTGGGCACAATTTGCATTCGCCAGCCGCTGGTTGTTTATTTTTTTAGTTAGTTTTTTTTTAGCATGCCCTAACGTTGAGTTTTGTGGGCGGGTTGATTAGCAAAGATTTGAAAAAAACTATGTGGAATTTTAATTGGTTTCGCTTATTTCACTTGCAGGACTTTTTGAAAGTCAGTTTTAATTGATAAGCTTTTGTTTTTTGTACTATCCTTAAAGTGTATTTAAGGAGCGGCTAGCGGTTTGTTTCCTGGTCTTACATTTTTTATGATGGGTTTTTTTTTCGTGCTCTTGGTCGAAATGCTTGACGAGTGTTTTTTTCGGTGAGTGGCCAGTCAGTCAGAGCGTCTGTCTGTCTGTCTATTGCTGTTGTTGTTGTTGTTGTTGCAGTTATTGTTGCAGCAGTTGTTGTTGTTGCTTTTGTTGCGAGCAGTGGGCAACATTTGGCGAGTCCATTTCTTGGCCTCTTCAGTTGTTGCTATTTTTAAATGTTGGAAAAGAAACATGTTGTGTGTGTGTGTGTGTGTGTATTTGTGCTAGCTAAAAATAGGCCTTTTCTTGCACACACACACGCACACATGTGCGTCTTGTTGCTTTGTCTGTGTTGGAGGCCCTTTGGCGTTTTTCAGTTGCATACAACAAGGCGTCTATTGTTCAACACACACACACACACACACACACATACATATGTAAGGAAAGGAAAAAAGAAAGATAGAGAGAGAGGGAATATTGATTGCATGCAGCCTGGTCATCCTTTATTCTTTAGAGCTATACATAAGTGTATATATTGTATATAAAAATACACTCGTTTGTACCCTGAACCCATTGAGATCGACCACAAGAGGGTATATTGGATGTATGAATATATATACATACATATATGTATGTAAAAGTCGAAGGAAGGCATATTAAATATGTATGTATGTATGCATATATAGTGACTTTATCAAGGTTTGCACTTTGAAAGTAACACAGAGTTTCTGAACAATAAATGACAAAGTTCTTCAGGCTGTGTGCGTGCAGGGTATCTCCCAGTTGGGCACTTGAGTACACTTCTTTTATTTGAAATACACACATTTTTATATACAATCATAAAGGTAACGATTTTAATTAAACTCATTCTAAGGCTGGGCTCTTTTCAAAAGGATACCCAAAGGACATCAGATGGGATTTCTTTTTAAAAATAAATAATTTCGATCAATTGGCCAATTTAAGTCTGTCTGGCAATGGATCAAACATGTGTAAGAGATGGAGAGATGTCGCCAGCATCTAATTGAACCTATCTCTGTCTCTGTCTCTGTCTATTCTATGCGTTCAATATTTGTCTGTAACAACTTTACAATTTATATTACGTATACGCAATATTTCATTATTTATTTAATTTATTTAATTTAAATTTTATTTAATTTGTACTAGTTACTTAACAGCTTTGTTTTTGAATTGACACTCACCATTTGGGCAACGCAGAAGCAATGCCGGAAATTATGAAATGGCACCTCATTGTAGTGCTTGTAGACCTCGTAGAGCCACTCGCGCAGGGTATCGACGGGTATGCTGAACTTCTCAATAAAGCCGAGCTCAAGGAACATTGTCTGCATCAGGTGTATAACATTGGCGTCGCTCCACTCATACGAATCGAACGCCGGCAGACGCAGGGCTGCCTTAACCTCCTCCGAAAAGTTGGTATCACAAATTTCCAAAAAGCGACGCTTCACCTCCTGGTGCTTTGGTAGACTGCTCTTGCGATGCGGCGGGCCCTGTGGCCGATTGGAGAGACCTGTGCCAAATAAGATAAGTATTATGATTCAGTTACAGTTACGACTGGAATCAAAAAAAACCTTAAGAAAAAAAGACTAAAATTCAAACGACGGAAGTTAGCCAAGTGGGTGTTCATGTTGTTGTTGTTGTTGCTGTCAGTGGCAATAAATAAATCAGCAAATTGAAACAGGAAATACAGCTGGAAGTCGGACTGGTAGCCATGGCAATTTGGATTATTGCAAATGAAGAGCCGTAAACAAGGCGACAGACACAAGCTCAGCTAAAGGCAGAAAGAAAGAGAGAGCGAGGGAGCGAGGGAGAGAAAGAGAGGCAGCAAAACCAAATTGAAGTCCAGTGAAAATCGAAACGGAACAGCAAATGTTTAAATGACGGAAATACACTGGCCGTGCCATAAAGGCGGTGGGCGTGGCAGCCGGACAAATGCACACTGTGTGTGTGTGTGTGTGTGTTTGAGTGTGTGTGTGTGTGTCTTGCTTTCAGTGCCATAGGCGGGAAATTAAATTTTCAATCGGCCGCACGCTTCACTAGCCAAATAAAACGACAAAAAAAAACTATTGAGTCGGGCAGTCTCGACTAAGAGATACCCTTAAAAAAACTGAAAACAAAGCTCAACTTTTATTTTCTTGCATTTTATTTTTTCTATTTAAAGCTAATTAAAAATGTTGATTATTTTTAAAAAGCTTTAAATTTTATGGATTATTTGTTAAACTAATATACCCCTTGTTAACAATTTTGAATGATTTAAAGCTGCAATATGCAAAATATGCCTATTTTAAAAAATATATATCTCGATCAAGAATATATTTTTATAAGCTTTTTACTGTGACTGCAAAATACCCTTTACTTTACATCAATTTCAATTTCAACAACAATTCTGCATGTGCACTTGTGTGCGTGTGTGTGCGTGTGCGTGCGTGTGTGTGCGTTAGGTGCGACAGCTGAGCTGTCAAACTGTGGCCGGCGGCCCCGAAAACTTGCTTGACTGCCTGCAACTGTCAGTCGTGCGTGGCGAATAGAATTTCGATGATTCTGGCCAATACAAAACGGCAGCAGCAACAGCAGCAACAGCAGCAGCAGCAGCAACAGCAGCAACAGTATAAGCAGTAGCTGCTGCAACCGCATCACAAGTGGCACCACATTTAGCACCACGTTGCCAAGCGTTGCGGTCTGCGATTGGAAGATTGGTCAATCGATGATTCGGTTCAATATTTATGTTGAGTTAAACTTGTGTTAAACCTTGCTTAAATTTGACCTACTTCTCATTCACTTCACCAATATTAGATGCACACTATATTAATTATCTTAATATATATGTGTTTACTATTCATCTGCAAATAGTTTCGTCAATTTGTTTGATTTTCCATTTACAATAAACTTTAGAGATATCAAGTCAGCCATTTGTTCTAATTCATTGGTCAAAGCTTGCGGTTTTAATTACTCGTTTAATTACCTCAAGTTGCACTTGCGTTTGTTTGCACTTCAAGTTCACTTCATTTGCAGTTGGCCAAAATTCATTTGAATAGTTTTTCAATTACAAACGACATATTCAAAATAATTAATTTTGTGTGTTTTGCGGCTTTGCATTATTAATAAATGTCCAGTGTCATTTGCACAGTTTGACAAGCACTGTTTGCTGGCGCCTGTGGCATTTGCACTTCGATCGACTTTTGTATGAAAATTATGAAACCCGATTTTATTGTACAGCTGCCACGCCCACTCTCCTGCTCACCTGTTGGCCCAAATGGGCGCAGACATAGTCAAGTATGAAAATTTGATTAAAATCACTGCTTTTGATGCACAAAGAAATTAAAATGCTGACAGCTGGCAAAATGCACAGCTAAAAGAGAGTCTCTGTGTGTGTGTGTGTGTGGGTGTGGGTGTGGGGTAATGGTTGCTACCACATCAGTAGTAGCGACTACCTGGGCTCCGTGGTGGACGCCCACATGTGGAGGTGCTGCAAGCCAAACACTTTGCGGCCGGCGTTTATAATTAATTTACTGCCACTTACAATTTTTAATTAAGCACAGTTCTCAGCGCTTTTCTATTTAGCCTGCACCAAAGCAAAGCCACCCACAGCTGCCACCCACAGCAGCCACCCACAGCAGCCACCCGTTTCGCCCACTCGAACGCCACGCGCCACGCTGGCACGAGGCAAGTCAAGTTGCGGGCTTTGAGTCCCACGCCAAGATCCCAGCCAAAGCCAGAAGCAATCAAAGAAGCGGCTAACAACGCGTTTTTAAAGTAATTACAATAGCCACAACATAGTTAGTGCAAATAATTCAAATAAGATGGAGAGATATATGCAGATATATCTTTCGAATTGATTCTATGCATAAGCTGAGTTTTCACTCCAATTGTTTAAGTCAACAGCTAATGAGATAAATTCTAATCTAAAGAACAGTTAAATTTAAATTTAATTTCTTTTCACAATTTTCCTGAGTTGTAATATATTTTATTTTTAGTTATTAATTTAGGTAATGTTGAATTTTATTAATTAGAATTTTATTATTAAGAACAATTTTGAGAAAAACCTAAAATTAAATTTGAAATAGTTGGCTAAGTCAGGTTATTTATATGTGGGTAATATAAAGTGCTGACATTTGATAAAAAAAAATTAAGGACAATTGTGACAGTCTAGTAATCAGTCAGGGATTGAAGATCATTTTAAAAATTTTATTTTGATTAATTTGTAGTTGGTTTTGGTCTGACCATCCTGATGAATAATATATAAAATAAATAAAATATAAATATAAAACCTGAATAGCAACATTTTGGTTTTCCAAACTTAACCAAGAATTCTTTTTAATAATAGGGTAAAGTTTCAGGATTTCTGTTTTTTCTTAGTGAGGCTTACGCGGTCTGGGAATTTTAATATCATCCAGGTACAGCTAGTTTAATATATGTATAAAACCATAATGACTCAGACAGATAGTAGATTATAAAGTTATAATAAAATGTTTTGATAGCAAACTTAAAGTGTGTCTAGTTTAAAGTACATTTTAAACTAATCATTATGATCCGTTTTTAAGCCAAATTAAAAGTGGCTATAGGAGGAGGATAATTTAATATAAGTATAAAGCCATAATGTTTCGGCCAGATAGTAGATTTTAAAGTTATAATAAAATGTAATGTTAGCGACTTTAAAGTTCACATTTTAAACTAATAATTTTGATCCGTTTTTGGGCCAAATTAAAAACGTGTTAAAGCGGCACGAGATTCGATACGTTAAGGGCTCTCGGATTTGCAACAGAGTCCGTTGCAAGCGCCATAATTATTCGTGCCACAAATGCGTGCTGCGATGCCGAATGATGGCGAATGAATTCATGAATATTGCGTTTACTTTATGCAGCGGCACATTTCGCTGCTGCCACATGGGGCAACACTGTGCTTTTTTTTTATTACTTTGTTTAACTTTTACTCTTTGCATACCTTTTATGGACTTGGTGCGTCTTGCAAAATGGAAAATTGAATTTGCCCAAAACTTTTGGCGTCCTTTCGCTGCGTGACAAATTGATCGATGAGTTGCACATGCCCCACTTGCTACTTGCCACTTGCCACCCCTTCCAACGCCCCAACCACCCGTTTGCATTGCATTTCTTTTGCAGCAGCTGCAAAATATTAACTGTCAATTATGTTTGGTTGCCGCAGGGGGACCAAATTCTGTGTGTGTGTGTGTGTGTGTGTGTGTGTTGTGTGTTGTTGTTCACGCCTGGCATTTACATATTGCATTCGCATTGAGTGTGCGGCATGCGGCATAAAGAATTGCGTCTGCCAGCCAAAATGACAGCTGTCAAATTGCAACCAACAGGCGCTGTTCGATTCCGGGGGAAGTTTCCTTTTGGCACCTGACGTCTCAATTATTGGAAATTCGTCGCGTCGACATTGGCGCGCACGAGGCACGCATTTGATTAGTAATAAAAGTAATTGCGTCTTAGCTGGCAGGACATGCCAGGACATGCCACTTGCAAAAATAGACACGCCGCAGGCTAATTGCCAAATACTTTTTCGGCCAACTTGCGATTAATGGCTGCCCACATTGCGTATACGTCGCATGGTACGTGTATTTAATGGCTTACCCAATGGTTGTTTGTGTGTTGACACCTCGCCGCATTTCCGTTTAACTCGTTTGTTTACCCTTTTCCATTATCGTTTGTGCATTTCTTCACGTCCTTTCCATTCCATATACCCTTTTTATGCTACTCCTCATTATCTCTTTATTGCCCGTTCATTTCTTGTCGCCTCGTTCGCTTATTTTACATTCTTTTGCGCTCTTCTAGCCTCACTTCTAACTTCTCTTCTACTTATCCCTTTGACTAACCTTTTTCTTCATTTTTTCTTACTTTCATTGCTTGTGTTGCCTTTAATCCCTTTTCGCTCTAAGTGTATTCCCTTCTGTCGTCCTCCCAGTCCCAGCTGGCCATTAATCAGTCCCTGGCTTACTGTGCCGCAGCAGTCGCTGCCCACATTAGACGCGCCCCCACGCCTCCATACGCCCAAAAGGGGCATGGTCAGAAGGACGCTCATTTTGATGACCACAAAGCGATTGTATCTGGCGGCGTTTTTCCATTTGATTGGCTCGTGACTATTTGAGTACCCTAACAGCTCGAGATTGCGTGCACAATCATTCGGATTGATACGCATACTCCTTATTCCATATTTCATTTTATAGGATATTTCATTGTTGTGCAACCAAATGATTTTAGTGCTGTCAACGCGTCTAAATATTTTTCATTAGATGATGTTGTTGTTGTTATTGCGTGTTCTCTGTTTTGTTAAACATGCATATTGAATGTCTGAATAAAGCTTTAAGCAAAGAAACACACATAAATACACATAAATACACACAAATACACACACACACACACACAGGGAAAAGGGCAAATACTGTTAAAAGACGAGAAATAACATTGCGTTAAATAATTAATTACAATCAATTAATTAATTAGAGAACGCAAAGGGGGGTCATTAAGGCAAACAGGCAACAGCCAGCAGCAACAGGCCAACAGCTACAGCAAAAAAAAAAAAAGGACATCTGAACAGCAACAACAACTGCTTTAAGCAGCTTGTATACATAATGTGGCCATAATCAACATCAGCGCACGTTTTTCAGGCCCTTTTTTTGGCCTTTTTTCTTTTGGCAGCTGCCCCTTTTTTTTTTTTTATATACACTTGCTAAAGGCATGCAAATTTTGTCACGCAACGCGTAACGCAATTATTTGAAAAGGATAGTGTATATATGTATATTTGGGATCAGTTGACAACTAGAGTTAACTTAATTTAAATCCAATTGAATTTATAAAAGTAAATTAAAATTACAAAATGGTGAAGAGAATATACATACTTATACCTATATATATATAAGTATGTGTTTATGTACGTCTGAATATATATACATATATTTATATGCATATATATTCCCTGCAGAGTATTTGTACTTCGGTACGACACACAAAAGTATTTTTTCGTTTAAATTCTTTTTCGTGTTTTTTGTGATGCTTCTTCATTGGCCTTCGCTTAAAGTGTCGCACACACACACACACACAGGCTCTCGTGTACGCTCTTATATTTTATTGCATACTGTTAGGCGTGAAATGATGCCTCATACACTGGCATTAATTAATGGGCATTTAAGGCGCCGCCCCCTTTTTCGACTGCCACCCCCCCAAAATTTGGCTTTTGCATTGATTTATAAAACGCTTTCTTTCCGCCAGCCAGGCCGAGTGAGTTTTTGTTGCTGTTGCGTTTTGATTTGGTCTAAAAGGCCACAAGGCTAATTGTTTAATTTATGGTCTAGGGCTGGTTCGTTTGGGACTGTATTTAAGATGCCGAGCTGGACACTTGTTGCCAATTAGCCGCCCGGCAACTGGGCCTTGGCATGCCACAACAGCACTTGACCGCATTTGGCCCTTAACAATTAGCCGGAAAAACCGCAAAAGTCAATCGACGGCTACTTAGCGGTCGTCGATTCACTTCGGGCCACGATTATTCGTTTGATACAGCTGCCAAATTATCCTTCTATTCGTACTTCAAACCTCGTCCTTCGACTGTCAAAAGTTGAACGCAACTTTCTCAATTTTCTGTATTTATTAAACTAAGAACAAAATTCGATTCCATTCTTCGATCAATTCTTTTAATTGTCAACTTTTGCCAACTACTTTCAATTAGAGGAAAACGCAGTTTTAAGTCATACAAAAAAACAAATTGCAACATTACAATAAAACATTTATAGCCAAAAGCTAAATGAAATTTAAATTAGTTTGCTGTTTTTCATTGGTAATTTGTTTGAGTATTATGAGGAAATATTTATTCTATTTTATAACGAAAGTTTCCAGTTTTGCCATTTGAAAAACATAAAAACAAAAGGAAACAAAATTTCTACTGTCGATTCGAAATCTGAAAAACTACAATTAACAATCAATAGACCAATTTCACTATTTAAAATTTGTAAAATCCGATTTATCTATTTGTTTTGCTTAATGACTATAATATGTTATTTTTTATTTTATTATAATTATTTTCAAAAAACAGGGTTTAAATTTAACCAAAAAAAAAAAGAATGCCATCTTAAGTAGATTGTCTGTGTTATAAAATTTTGTTTTTAATTCTTTATTGATTAATGCACCCATCAAAAATCATAAGTTGATTAAAACGAAGTTGGCCGATTAGAAAACTATATAAACTAAATCCTTGTCAAATGCAAATTTAAGCTTTTATACGTTTGGATTTATCGATTTTAATTCTTAATTATTAATATGTATTTCTTGCAACTAATAACATTGCGTATGTATTGATATAATTGCGTTTATTGGCTTAAGGGTTGTTTAAAGGTGCAGATGTTGCGTATACGCCGCGTGCCGCAAATTAATTATCGCATTGTTCGTGCTGCATTATTTGTTGCGGTTGCTGCTGCTGCTGCTGATGCGGCTGCTGCTGCTGCTGCTATTTTCTGCTGCTATTTGCTGCTGTTATTTGCCGCTGCTGCTGTTTGCTGCGCGCGTGCATGTTTTGGCCAGCTCAGAGTTATTTTAAGAGCGGTGGCCGCAAAAACGCTGGCGGGTAATGCAAATAAAGCAAATGTAAAAACACTACTGCCGCCGGAGAGGATAGTTACGCACATGCACACACGTACACACACACACACACACACACGTACACCCACGTTCACCCACGCACATGCTTGGTATTGGCAGGCAGGCAGGTGAAAAATTTGCAAATTGATGGCCAAGAGCCAGCAAACAACAACAGCAAGCAAAAAGAGACAGCAAACAAGTGAAAACAACCGAGCGAGAGAGTGAGTGCATATGTGTGTGAGTGTGTGTGAGAGAGAGAGAGAGGGAGAGAGCGTATGCGAAGCTGGCGTGAGTGAGCGGCAAAGGCAGAGCCAGCCAAGCTGAGGCAAATGAAAACGAATCAACGGGTCCCAGCAGCGATTGGCAATACGATGGCGGCTACTACACAAACATGCCAATACATATGTGTATGTGTGTGTGTGTGTGTGTGTGTGTGTGAGTGTGTGTTTTGCTGGGTGTATTTTGGTGTGTGTCTCAGTGCACGTAATTGAAACTTGTCTTTGACAATTTGGGCGCTATAACACCAAGGACTGAACGTCTATCAATTCGTCCATTCGTCCATCTGTCCATTTGTCCATCCGTTTATTTGCCAGTTCAGTTTCAATTTTCAATTGCAGCTTTTGCTTCTACGCATTTGCTGGTTTTATCTTTCTCATCTAACGCAGTTAAGAATGTTTCGATCACCGATTATTATCGATAGCATCGATGACAGCATTTTTGTGTCTTACACGAAAGGGTATATCGACTCGTCGTGAGCCACTTGTTACTTTGTCACTTTGCCTAATTCATTTAAAATGTAAGTAATTATTAAAATCATGTACTTAACACACACACACACACACACACAGACAGACATGTTTAAGTCTGGTTGATTGGAGCACCTGAGCGCCTCGGTCAGGCTCATGATGAACTCTATTAAAACTGATTAAATTTACACGCTGCACCATGGGCCACATAACGGTTAATTGATGCATAAGATTAAGCTTGGAATTAAACCAAAAGTGACCAAAACATTTAACAGTCAACTTAACATAAGCAATTCCTGTTACAGTTAACAGATGTTGGGCATTGAAAACTTAACATACCCGATTTCTGTTAAAGTTAACATTCGGTACTTATTTTGAAGAACCAGAATTGATTTTTAAAGCTGCTCGTTTTTGGCAACAAATTTGTTGATTTGCCTCACTGTGCGCAGGCAGAACGTGGAAACACACACACACAAGTTTGATTGATACGCGCGTAATCACGTTCTTTACTCGTTGCCTTGTTGTCTGCTGTGTGTGTGTGTGTGTGTGTGCGTGTGTGCGTGTGTGTGTGCCATACATTTTGCAAGATTAAACGCTTTGTGTTGATTAAATGAGTTTAGAGAGTTTGCAGCTGGCCAACTCTCGTTCACTTTCTCTTTCCCATGGATGCAAACACCACACCACACAACACACACACACACAACACACACACATACATGTGCGCACATATTGCTTGGTTGACATTTTTGGGGCAGCTTCGCCTTCGTTCTCCCTTGTGTCCACAACAAATTAAAAGCTTTACATAAATGAAGTTTTCATCGACGTCGCTTTGCTCGCTCGCCACACACACACACACACACACACGCAGAACACACACACACATAATTGAGTTTAGTTGCAAGAAATGATGCAACTCAATTTCGCCAATTGTTGGATAATCACAACTAATAGTTAGTTTAACTTTACAATTGAAGCCAACAAAATGTTTGCTAAATTTTAGTTTCGCAAGAAGCATTTGAAAAACTCAATTTTACAGAAATTTTACAGAAATTTTACAGAAATTTTACAGTAGTTGCAAACTAAACTAGTTTTTGCTTATTTTATTTTATGAAGTTTTTGGCACAGAACTGGGTATAAACTAATATAAATTTGCATTAATATGAATTCAACTAAATTAAAGAAGTTATTTGAAATTTTTGATATACATATTTTAAATTAAATTAAATTTCAATTCATTTTAATGAAAATTGAATTGACAAGCTTTATTTTTAGCATATTGAATAACGTATATTTTTTTTAATTAACTAATATGTTCAATTGTTGGATTTTTTACAGTCATGTTTTCAAAGTTCAGGTTAAGGCTCTGGCGCTCCTTTCGTATTTATTTATATATATATATTTTTTTTTTGCTGTCCCTTTTTCAATTGTCGGGTCGGGTGGCAAATACTTTATACTTTAATTGCTCTGCATTTCAATAAAGGAATAAAGTGCGGGAACGCTGAGGCCTCAAGTCAGGCATTTTGACAGCTGTCAAAAGCGTTGAAGAATGGGCCAGATATCCAAAATGGAAACAATTGTGTGTGTGCCGTACACACACGCACACACACACACACACACACAAACACCTCGCTATTTTGCGCAAAAAAAAAATTATCGCCAAAAAAAAAGTAACTCATCAAATATGCGAGGGGCGTGTGCGGGGGGCGTGGCTATGCATGTGTGTGTATGGTGTTTGTTGTCTGGCGTTGTCGTGTCTCATCAAAGTCAATTTCCTTGTTGATTTTTGCTTATTTGCGCATCTAAATGGATTTTTATACGCAATGTTTTGCAATGTCCTTCCGGCAGCAGGCATCAATACGGCAACAGCAAGAACCACAATGTGCCTGTCACACACACACACACACACACAGACATAGTCTACATATGCAGCGCATTTCTTTCCTAAATTTATCCTAAATTTACTTCATTTTTGTATTTTTTTGTTTTTTTTTTTTTTTTTTGTGGCTTGCACAATTTTGCAAATTTGCGGTAATTTGTGTCTGCCCGACAAGAACGAAGGACGAAGCGGCCCGACAAAGGGACGCTGCTAAGCTCGGGGCATAGAACACAGCACGCTAAGCCATTCTGAACCGATTCTGATTGGCAAATCCTGCATCAGCACTTAACTGAAAGTCAAACAGCTAATGAAAACAGCACTCAGCTGGGCAACTGGGCAACTGGGCAACTGACGGTTACGTAAGCGACTTAGCCTTAATAGTATGCCGGCGTAACGAGACATAACCGGCTAACAACAGCAACAACAACAATAATAACAACAACAACAACAACAATAACTACGGGTTAACTGACGAGATAAAGCCCCAAGCGGAGCTGTTGCCGCAATGCAATTAGAGCCTGTTCAGGGATTCAACTTAACGAACACCCTGTGCTAAAGATTGTAAACCATTTGATATATTTTAATTTGTACGAATACCCTATTAACTCAAAATAAGAAGAGTATACAAAGTTTGGTTTGAGCTTCGATAAAAAAAAAAATAAATAAAACCAATTCAAGGTCAATTATGTGCTTCCTTTTATGCAGCTCAAGTGGATAGATACAGGCAAAAGATATAGACAGGTAAATCTGTGTGTGTGTGTGTGTGTGTGTGTATATGTTAACAATTGTCTGAAATATTCGGGGAATCGACAATTCGATTGGGGTTAACATGATTTGCATATATACAGCTGTGAAAATTATTGGCAGCTTGTTGGCCACAGCCTCTGTGGGGTGTGACGATTGGGGCAGGTGTTGGCCAGGTTTCCTAGGCTGTGTGAAGGGAGCGACGCGTCGCTGGAGGCGTGGCATGTGCAGTAAATTAAAAGAAAAGTCGCATATGAAACGGTGTGTGTGTGTGTCTGTGTCTGTGTGTGTGTATGCAAAGTGAATTGAAAGCAAACGCCACTAACAGAAGCTAAAAACCAAAATAACACAATACACACACACACACACACACACACACGCACTCACTCACACACTCGCAGAAGGGAAAACAGCTGAAGGCGAATAAGCGAAATTTGATTTTTTTTTTGCTTAGTTTTCCGCATTGAAATACGAATTTCGAAATTTTCGAGACTTTAGCGAACGTTTCACATTTCGCACTCGTGGCATAAATAGTTATAATGGCACGCCCACCAAGGAAATCACTTGGAAAAGCCAACTATGAGAAGAAAAAAGAAACACATGAAATTAACTGTTTTCATATGTAGAACAACTATGTATATTCTTTCTCCTTCATTTAAGTTCTGCTGCGCCTTAAACAGACAAAGAGTGGGAGTGAGAGAAAGAGAGAGAGAGAGAGAGAGAAGGAGGGTGGGAGTAGGGGATGGGGGTGGCTTTTGAGCTGTGGCTCGAATAGGGACAACACGTTTGGGAATTGTCGGCTGTGTAAACGTGCCAAAGTTTTTTATTTTTAGACTGCTCGCCACAAAATGTAAAAAAAGTGAAACTCATCATAAATTTTTATGATATTAAAATGATGAATATGAAATACGAAATGGAGAATATCTAACTATAGCACTATATATATGTATGTATACCTAAAGGTCTTATGTGCGGTGACCCGCTAAATGTTTTATGACAATCAAGAAAAGTTAAAACATATGTGAAAAAAAAAATAATAAGTGCATATTGTTTATCATTTTAAAATTTCTAAAGCCAAAAAAAAAATTTGTACACAAATTTAAATATAACTTTTAATTGATTTATTTAATTAGTTAGTTGAGAAACTATTGAATAATCAAATTAAACCAACGACATTCAAGCCAAATCAAGTTGAGCTGTTGTTCGTGTCAGGCTGCCATGGAAATCAAATAAGCCAAGTGCTCAGCTCTTATATAACAGCTGAAGCAAAAAACTGCCGCAAGATACACGAGCGCCAAATTACGTATATACATATATAAACATATATATATATATATATATGTATATATATAGGTTCACAATTAATGCAAATGGCGCAATCGGAGAGAGAGAGAGAGAGAGAGAGAGAGAGAGAGAGGTCGATCTTGAAAGCAGCGTTTGGGGAATTGGCTATTGAACTTTTTGCCTTGATAATTTTGCTGGTAAACATCCTGATGGGGCCAGACAAGGACAGGCCAGAGCGTCCTGTTTCCCTCGAGTGCGGGCAAAAGGGGGGTAGTGAACGGGGGGGTGGGGGGGGGGGGGGGGCGGCCGCCACAGCAATCCAATTTGCTTAGCAGCATCCACTTTGGGGCCAACGCTTTGGGTCCTGGACGCGACAGCTGCGCGCATTTGGGACACGGCCCATGGGCCAGGACGTCGTTGGCTACCGTATTTGCCGAGTGCTTTTAATTAATATACTCAAATGATTTCATTGCCAGGCCCCGAAAAGGTATAGGCCAACTTTATATACCGCCCAAAAGGTGTCAACTTCTTTATGTGGCCAGAATGTTCGCTGGCCAAAAATATAAATATGCGAACCTTTAAAAGCGTCGCACACATCCACAAAATGTCATGTCATGGGTTCGCCACATAATGTCCGCAAATCTTCAGCAAAGCCCCCCTCCCCCCCCTTCCCAGTCCCCCTTCCCCTAGTCTAGAATGGCATATTTGTGACCACTGTGTGCTTAGCTTTGTCTAACATTTGCTCTTTACAGATTCATAATCCTTTCAACTGTCAAAGTCGCACACAGCAGGTGGGCAAAGAACGCACAAAAAAGCAACAACATGAATTTTTAATTTTTAATTATTTGCGTTTTGCTAAGCAACCGAAAAACCAGAAGCAAACTTTCCCTACCTCCCAAAACCTTTGTGCTACCCTGTTAGCACAGGGTGTGCGAACTTTGGTGCCAGCTTTGCAACAGTCTCAAATAGTTTTGTTTTGCCATGACGCCCTGCCAGACATGTCATTGAGGCTGTCTGTGAGCAGAGCAAACATAACAGCTTCCAGCTGTCGAACTACACATCATATTCAATTTGGTTTTGACCCTTGAAATTCCTATAACCTGTCTACAGAGTATATACATATATACATATGTATGTACTTTTAGTCCTTCACTTTTACGGGCGCATTTCGGTGGCTTTAATAAAGCGTCTTGTTCCCTGCTTTGTGCTGGCTTCATTGTAATTTTGATGTTCGTTTTGATTTCCATTTCCATTTATATTTCCACCTTTTGTTTCGCACTTGCTTTGTATGTGTGTGTGTGTGTGTGTGTGTGCTCATTTTTTTTTTCTGGGAATTTTTATTTGCAGTTGGAGTATTTGTAAGGCATTAAGTCAATTTGAACGTTAAGTGTGGCAGGTGGCAGTTGAAAGTTGGCAGTTGGCAGCTGGCAGTTGGCAGTTGGCAGCTGGCACATGCATGCCAGACAACTCGAAACACAGTTGATTAAGCGCATCTAATGAATAGCAACGCCCAAAAATCTTTTCCCCCGGCCACGCCCACCCAACACGCCGCTCTCGCCCTGCGGGCTGTGGCCTTTGCCTTTGCCTTTGCCTTTGCTTTTGCCAATGCCAACGGCAACGATAATTCAGACAGTAAAATTGCTTTAAAAGTTTCATATCAAAGTGAAAATGTAAAGGTCATAAAACAAAAAACAAAAAAGAAAAATATATAAAAATAAAAAAAATATATGCGGCAAAATAAATGAATACAATTCGCAGTCGGAGTTGACATCGAGTCCGGCAAACAGGCAACTCCCACTGCTGCCAAAGAGTCTATTTTGGGAACTCAATAGAAACCTGCACACATGCAGTTAATAACTGTAGGTAATGCCAAAGTTAACGGCTATTTTTAGTATGGCAAATTTAATTTGCTTCTTTGGGGAACATAACATAAAGCGTACTTTATGCTGCTTATAAAAACATATTTAACATGTTTGTGAATTTTAATTAATTTTTATTTGTTTGTTTTATTTTAATTTGCTTTTGTTGAAATTCCTTGGCTTGACTGCGTATTAAAACACTGCTACAAGTTTGTAGATTAGGCTGGAGGGTATATACACACACATACACAGGGTATTTTCAGGTCTTCATTTATTTTGCGCTTATACTATTTATATATTCTTTATATATTCGATTGTTGCTCTTCAGACTCGCACTAACGTTGCTGCACTTCATTATAAACGTGAACGTGACAATATGTCAAATATTTTATGTCACTCACTCACACACGTACACACACACACACACACACACGCACACACATATATAACGCCAGCAGAAATCGTTAGTCAAATCGCGGCTCGTTCGTTTTCTTTTGCTTGCGGCCATATGTGAATGTGTGTGTGTGTGTGTGTGTTAGTGGAAGTTGCATTAAATTGGCATAAAATAAACAACACGTATAAATTACAGCGACAACAACAACAACAATAATCACAATAACAATGAATACAACAAAACGCGGCACGCGTCGTGAGAAATGTGGCAGATGGACAGGATTGAGGTGCGGGCTGCGGGCCGTGGCCTGTGGGCGTGTGACCTTAACACATTGACATGGACATGGGCGCCACGCACACACACGCATACACAGAGATATTTAAATAATATTTCAATGAAGTCCGACAGACACAACACGTGCCAGCAAAAACAGAAGCAAAAGCAAAAACAAAACATAATAAAACATCATCCAACATAGATACTCAATTTAGATATTTTAAATAAATGTACCAAAAATACAATAATAAAATTTTACAAGCACTCGCAGAACAAACGCACGCACAAAACCAACGCGGAGACTGTGAAGTGTAATTACACATGCCAACAAAATCTCGGCTCGAGTATGAATATATGCGCTGTAATTAAGTTAGGCCCTTGAGAGGATTTTACATAAAAACATTTTTTTTTTTTTAGCCTGTCAGCTACGTGGATACCCTACTCAATTAACTTACTGTTTACTCTGTTTATGAAACACCAAACGAAAGTAATCAACAAACTGTTGCGTATTCAGCTAAAGGGTATTTACATATGTATATGTTTTTGTTTTTAATAAACATAGCTTTATGTTTTCATTGCTTAAATTCGCATAGCTATTTATCTATTGTTATATATATACATATATATATATATATATATAATTGGAGCTTTGGCAAGGTCGAAATGTAAAATGCAAATAAATAAATTTATTCTCTCGTTTGTTGGCAAACGTAACTCGATATGTTTGTGACAGTTGTTTTAATAAAGACAATAAAGGAAACAGGAAGCTGCTTGCCTTGAAATTAATTTCGAAATCAAGTATACGCACTGTGGCGCTTCTCACGTAACACAGAGAGCATAGTAATTGCTTGGAGTCGAGCCGTATTTGAATATAAAATGGTAAAATGGCAATGGCAAAGCATTTTACATTCTGCTTAACAGCTCATTGTCCCACCCATGTCCTGTCTCCTGTCTCCTCGCTCTTGTCGCCTGTCTCCTGACTCTCGCTGGCTGCATGCATTAAAATGTGACAGGTCATATGCGTCCTTTGTGCGGATCGCACAAAGGACTGCAGCGTGTTCCGTTTGCTGCTCAGGTGTAGACTTTCAGCTGCCACAGGACACCGCACTACATTCAAGCAAATAGAAATGTTCTACTCGACACCACAGATACCCTGTAAACTGCTTCTTTATATATAATATTCAATGCACACACACACATACATATACATGCGCATATACCCCGCAGTGCAGATGATAGTGTAAACAGCTATAAGCCTGTTATATTCATGAACACACCCACCCACACACACACACACCAATACACAAAATTTCTGAGTGCTTGAAAAGCGTCCTAATTGAGTGAAAATTCTGCCCCTAAAATTACTATAATTATTTCTATGAACCATCGTTTTTCTTTCGCTTTTGCCACGGCGACTTTGTCGCTGCTTCTTGTTGCTGTTGAAGTGCAAGTAAATGGCAACAACATTTCAATTTGCGTGATGGCCAACTGGCGGAGTCGGTTAGCCATTAATGCGCTTGGTATTCTTTCTGGTGGCCAAACTCTGTCTTGGCCAACTGCGTGTTAACTTTCTAATTGGGTAATGCGAAACAAAACACAAATTCTTTCTCATCTTGCCCTGTGGCAAGTAAATTGTTGCCTTAAGTTGCGCGTAAGTCAATTTAAATTAGTGCAACGAGCAGCAGACAAACTTTAACAGCAACATCTGCGTTAACAGCAGCGTTAACAGTAACAGTAAAAAATAAAAGTGAATCTAACAGCGATGTTAGAAAGTTATTTAATCTAATTATCCTTTTCATATATATTTATATTTGGTTTAACATTAAGCTTACAAGTATTCGAAAATAACAGTGAGTGTAACTTTAACAGTAGCAGCAACTGTTATTTATTCCTTTTAATAGTAATAATAAAAAAAGTTTTAAAATTTGTTGAAGTTCTTTCCTTAAAGAACTGCATTTAAGCGCATTTAACTGCAATAAATAGTAGCTATAATATACATGGAAATAAAATAAATATTAATAAAAGTGGCAACAGCATTTATAACCATAATAAACATCAGCAGCAGCAGCAGCAGCAGCAGGATAAAAAAGGATCCTTTAAATACAACAGATTTGACATCTTTTGATAAATTTGGCTGAAAAGAACTTTGGCTTTGGCTGCTGTTTTCTTCTTGGCAGAATAATTTAAGTTGTTAATGCTTGTTTGCCAACATTGAAACAATGCCAAAAAGAAGGGTATTAAGCAAACACACACAAATACAAACACAAACACACACACACACACACATAGACGGGGGTTATTATGAAGGTGTTGTGGCAGCTTTTGAGTTTTGTTGCCAAAACTTTTTGAAAAGTGCGCGTAAAAGTTGTAAGAAAATGTGTCAAAAGCGGTTAGCGAGTGGTTCAAAGTATGTGTGTGTGTGTGTGTGTGCTAAATATATGTATAAACACACACACACACTGTAAGAAAGCACAACTCATTATTGTTGCGGTTTTAAGTTGCGCTCTTAGGTATGCAACATTTTATTGCACATTAAAATTGTTGCAAGCATAAATGTATTTACGAGTTTTGGGCACAAATCTACACACATAGACACAGAGACACACACACAACTAGAATTTATGACCCGAACGCAAGTCAATAACAAATTTATTAGCAGTCCAAAATTCGATTTGGACTTTAGGCAGCCCCAAAAACCAAAACATATCCTTTTCAGCTGTTGGCTGGCACCCAAAAACTGCAGCGCGCTGGCAATGCTGATTGAGCGAAGGACACGCAGGATGGCCACAATGACATAGCAAAAACAAGAGATGGACGAACGGGAGGGGGGAATGGAGAACGTGCTGGGGGAGGTCAACAGTTGAAAACAAGTAAAAGCGCACAATTGAGCCCGACCTAGAGATACTCTATAGTGAAAGCTGACAGCTACTTTTAGTATAATTTACAATTGCAGTCCTAGAAGTAAAAATCTACATCTACAGTAAATAAAAAAAAAAAGTTGTACATATAAATAAGCTTAATGGGTGCGAAGAGGCTTTCTTATGCCTGTAACACACACATTTGCATAAATCAATTCTCTCTCTTTCACTCTTTTCTTTCTATATTTTTTTTTTGGTGTTACCCATTTTCAATGGGTGCTGAGTATAAAAACACTTTGATTATTTTGTGTTATGCTTTGGCGCAAAATCATGAAATTTACATATACATACATATTGTGTGTGTGTCTGTGTGTGTGTGTGTGTGTGGCGGTTTTTGTGCGACTCTTAAAGTTTTTCATGGTGTTGCTTGGTTTGCTGGCGCACATAATCAACATTTTTATTGATTGCTTAACTTTATTAGCGAACAAGCAAAGTGAGGTGTGCACATGTGTGTGTGTTTGTGTGTGCGTGTGTGTGACTAGGTGTGACTGCTGCCGAGTGGTGTGAAAAAAGAGGGTAGTTTTTCTTATGCTGTTCGTGACGAAAGCGTAAGAAAATAACTATAGCATACTTAAGAGCGCGCCGAGCGTAGCTGTAAAAAATAAAAACAGCTGTTAATGAAAATGAACTGATAAGAAAATGAGAGAAATTTGAAAAACGTGACAGCAAATCGAAAAGAATCTGAGTCAAAGGAAGAGCCAAAGAAAAGAAAATAGTCGTTTTTCATTTATATTAACTTTTCTGCCATTTGCCTCGTTCCCTTTTGTTCCATTAGCAGACGAAAGACGCATTGAATATGATTACAAAAAACTGCCGGACGAACTGATTTACGAACGAGAAAAAATGTCTTAATAACATTCAAACAATTAAAATTTTCAGCGCTAAAAAAATTGAATCATTTTTTTTTTATTTAAAAAGCGTGCACTTAATTGACAGTTAAACAAAAGCTTGGCCTGGCTAATTGAGCGACCATTTGGCTTTTTCTTTATTTCCTACTCAGATAAGTTAATAATACACATTTTTGCTGCCCATCGAAATATATTTGATATTATGAAAGTGAAAGTTTCACAAATTAAAAGAAATCTTTTATTAAATTTCATTTAAGCTTTGTTTGTTTGTTTTTGACATTTTAGAAAATGTTCATAAATGCAAAATAGTTAGTTAACAATTTAAAGAGCATAAAAGTTGTATTCAAATCATATTCAGTTTGTAAAATATATACGAGTTTGTGCGTTATTATCATTTTATACAAAAAGTTGACGCTCGAAAGTTTTAACAAAAATTTTCTCATTTTTATGCATTGATAGACAGCATTAAAAGTTTGTGTGCAAAATGTTTTCGGCATAGAAGGCAGAGATTCCCTTTTGGACAATTAACTAGACGATGCTTTATAAAATGAATGAAATTATATACCTTCGAAATATACATATGTACTTTTTACTTTCTGTTTTGGCAGCAGTTAAACATTTACGATGTTGTTGATCGACTCGCCCAAAAATTATACTCCATCTCGCTCTCTCTCTCCCTTTCTCTCTTTATTTTGTGCCTGCAACGTTAATGCATCGCGCAAGCTGTTGCATCATGGCATATTGCCTGGCCTGACGTCCTTGGAGCAGACCAGGTTGGCCCCAAAACTCGAGCCCGCCACTCGATGGCCTGGCAACAATGCAACAATGCAACAATCTTGCAGCTGTTGCCAAAAACAAAGTTTGCTTTTTATTTGAGTGGTTGGGTCGTAACTTTGCTGCGGCAAGCGCCCCCAAAAAGCTGAGCGCAAACAGAAAACAGTAAAAAAAAAAAATGTACAAAAACCTCAATTGATGACTATTTTCGTTTGTATTTATTTTTATAATTAATATGCAAAGCAATTCGATGGTTGTGT
Source organism: Drosophila lacertosa (assembly GCA_004143845.1). Lineage (NCBI taxonomy): Eukaryota > Metazoa > Arthropoda > Insecta > Diptera > Drosophilidae > Drosophila > Drosophila lacertosa. Next base: position 34,666 of record SCDZ01000575.1, on the reverse strand, counting down.
TTTTCTTCAAATCATCTTCATTTTTTATTTTTTACTTTATGGTTTGTAAAAGTTTATAAAAGTTGAGCAGAGCAAATTTTATTTTTATTTGGCTGCTGTTTTGTGAAGTTTTCTTTTGAGTTCTTGTTCATCCAGTAAGGTAACTTTTTCTTCTGTCAGTTGCGCTCCGGTTCTCTGCGCTGCATGTTTTGGCTGCTTAACATGCGAGTGCAACAAGCAATTAGTGGCCGCCACCCACCGCCCACCGCCCACCGCCCACCGCCCACCGCCAGCCCGCGTCCTGGTCGCCTGCTTCTCCTTGGCGCTAGTTGAACATGCCTTGCAAGTTTAACATGACATACGCCTGCGCTTGTGCTGCCTTGTGAAATGTTGTTTGCATTTTTCTTCTTTGGCCACAAACAGCAAACTGTCCAGAAACTGGCAGCAAATCAACTTGAGTGGGGTGTGCCCGACTAAAATAGCAGCGCGTTAGCTTTAAGTAAAGCTTCATTAAAGACAGCACAAACATATTCGATTAACGCCCACGTTTCCTTTGAGCTCATCTCTTGTCTTGTCTCGTCTCGTTTCGTTTTGTCTGTGCTTGACGCACAAAAGTATGCTACGAAAATAATCAACTGACATTGCATATTGCGCTTTTATCATGTCGGCGTTAAATAAACATTTACCCATCTGAAATGCATCTGCCTGCCCCACAAACCTCTTACACCCCTTCCTCCCCCTCTAACCACTCCTTATTTTCCTCCTCCACAATTAGCTTGCAGCCTGCGAAGAAAGTATGTAAGTAAAGCTCATATTTATGCAGCTTGGTTGCAGGTGAGTCCCAGATATACCCCACACCTATTGCTGCGCTTAAAAAGGGTGGTTCTCTGATATATAAAAAGGATAAGCAACAATCGTCGATATGCATGGATATTTGTATGGAATGTATTGTATTATGTTTTATATAAACCAATAGCAAAAGCTAAGGCAAAGATATAAGAAAAAAGGATAATTTGTATATCAATTGTGTTCACAGTTTGTACAATTTTAATTAAGAATTAATTAAGAAGTCTGTAAGACCGAGTGCAGCCTTTGAGCTGAGTTTTATTCACATGACGCAGTTGTGGCTCGTTGAATCAACACTCGTTTATGGCTGGCATCGTTCTCAGGCCATTCTATTTCTAATGAATGAAATGGCCACTTCAGTCTTGGCCTTGTGTGTGTGTTGTGTGTGCGTTGTGTGTGTGTGTGTGTGTGTGTGTTGTCATTCACTCAAGTCGTTCGTTTTGATTTGCCAAACACTTTATCACTTAATTATGTTTTGTGGCAATTTATTTTTTATTTCTCCATTTCATTTGCGCATTTTTCCAACCGTTTGCCCCTTTGCAGCTGTCTCGCTCGCACCGACAGCAAACGTCTGTTGAGTCGTGTCTTGTTAAGTGAAACAATTGAATTGTTAACCGAACAATAAAGTATTTTATTATTATTAGATTTTTGCTTGCTGTTCAGCATTTGGTCGTTGCCGTTGCCGTTGCCAAAACCCAGCCTGACCCGGCTTCACTCACTTGCGTTGGCCTTAAGTGCCATTCTCTCTTTATCTCTGTCTCCCTATCTCTCTCTCTCTCTCTCTCTCTCTCTCTCTCTCTCTTTCTGCCTAGTGGCATTTGGCGGCTTGCGGCTGCCTCGAGTAGATCTCTGACATATTTTTTTTTTTTGCTTACCTCCCGTTATTTGTCATTCGCTTTATGTGGCCTGCTTTTGCTTTCTTTCCTTTCTTCGGCCGCTTTCTTTTCATCTGCTGCTCTTTAATTTTTGGTCTTTTTTTTTTTTATTTTTTTTTATTTGTTTGTTGAAATTCCTGCGGCTGCCTTCTCGTTGTAAGTATTGCCAAGCCATTTAGGCTTTTTGAATTTATGGCCATTTTGCGTTTTGTGGCTGCCGCCAACCTCCCCCTCTCCCTCCCACTTCCCCTTCCCCACTGCCACGCAGCTGCGGGGCAATTTGGGTTTTGCGACCTTTGACACATACTCGCAACGAGGCGAGGGGCCGAACGTGTGCAACTGTGTTTTGATTTACGACCCAATGCCGCATGGCCCGTGCTTGACCCACTTTAGGCCCACCACGCACCACGCACCACAGACCCACCCATAAAGTAGGCTAGACTTTGGTTCATATCGGAATCGACATTGAAATTAACTTGACAACAGGTGTTGGCTGAGCTGCTGCTGCTGTCAATGAGCAAACGCAGATTGCAACAATGAAGTCCTTGAAAAGGAAAATTTCCATAACAAGCTTCAGATTTAATTAACAATATTTGCTGATAATAGTTATAAGCATAACTTAGACAATAGACTAAGCTCAATTTGAACGTAAGCTTTTAAGCTTAATTTAAGTTGTATATAATAACAGTTTAATTAATTTAATAAAATTAATAGAACAAAAAATAGATAATAGTTATAAGTAATAATCATGTTTTGTGGTTTCCAGAGAAATATTTTACAAAATTTGATCAGTACGGCAAAGTATTGGAAGAAGATAATGTAAATAATTATTTTGACTTTTTTTATTTATTTTTTTTATATTTATTTTAGTGTGAAGCATTCAATCCGTAAACAAATATTTAGTTATTTTTTATATTTTTTTATATAAATTAAACTTGTATTAATTTTGTAGTAACTGTCTCAGAGGTAGCAGAAAACTTGTTTAAATAATATATCAAAAAATATTAAAATAAATAGGAGAAGCGAAAATCGCTTTAACTCTAGCCATGATTTTTGATCGTATTAGTAAAGTTTTATTTTCCATTAAAACTGGCGACTCTTATCAGGTTTCGATGCGATTGCACGCAGTGCTCTTAGTAGTAACTAAGTTGAAGTTGGCCAGTGTTGCAAAATTACTTAGTCTGCCTCACAAAAGGCAGCTAATTTATGACGCTGCGGCGTTCAATTAACGTGAAAGCGCAAACTTTCCGCCATATGCGGATATGGCATCCGTTCTGTGGCTCTGAGCGCTTGTCTGTTGGCCTTAATTGTTAGTTGTGAAAGCAGCTTTTCGCTTGTAAATGCTGGCCAGAATTGGGTGGGCGAGAAACAGCTAAAAACCCGAGCCATAAAATTATGCAAGGCCAACGGGAAGCGGGCGGAAGTGGCAAACCAGAAAGCGAAGTAACGATGTCGATGATTGCTCGAACAGCTTATGCCGCACACACACACACACACACACACACCGACAAAGAAAGAGAGAGAGCGAGAGGGCGCTATCCGTTTGAGCGCGTAATCAACTTAAGAGATTAACAACTACAATAAAAATCAAAGCGGCCAGGCGAATGAGTGAAAGCCAGGCGAACGGGGTATGAAGGGATGCCAGAAATGAGAAATGGGAAAATAGAACAGAGACGGAGACAGGGAGAGTGAGAGTGAGAGAGAGGCAAAGAGTGGATGGCAATCAACAGGCGCCAAAAAGTAGGCAAGAAAAAATCGCAAGGCGAATCAAAGGCGATTTGAGCAGGCGACGGAGCAATTTAATTGACATGTTTAAAATGCGACAAAGTGGAAAAGTGACAGCACACACACACACAAACACAAACACACACACACACGCATGTACGCACACACGTGGCAGCCAAGTGCAAGGACAAAGAGGAAGCAAAAGTAAAAAAAAAAAGTAAAAAAAAGCATATAAAATGAAACGTCGCGCGTCGATACAAATACAACATTTTTAATGCCATTCAACAAAGTTGTTGTCGCTGTCCTTGGCTGAATACTGTCACACACACACACAAAAACAAACACACACACACATACAGAGGACACATAAAAGGCGTAAAACCAAAATGTGGCAGCCACAAAGAGCAGCAAAGGTAAAGAGAAAACAGAAAGAGAGAGATAAACATACAGACAAAGAGCGAGAGGGAGAGAGAAAGAAACTGTCCTAGACACAGACACAGACACAGACACAGACAGTGTCCTGGACACAGTCCACACAGGCAAGGACACGGCCATGGCCATGCAGAGGCCAACTTTTGATGAGCATCCCAACTTACACACTCAGCTTGTTGTCAATATCAATTCGGTTGTTGTCCTTGTTCAACTGTCATCCTTTAAGCCACGTCCTTGCCGCATCAACCAGTTAAACAGGTACAATTGCATAAGGGAAACAACCTTAAAAAAAGGCCAAATGAATCAACTACAATGCTGGCATACAGAGTGTAAAAGCCGTCTGCTTAGACAAATACTTTGTAATCATATATATATATATATATATATAGCATATATAGTGGATATTACTCGACAGTCAAATGCATTTGCATACGACATTCAGAGCTGAGAATGACCGGTCAAGTCAGATGCGTAAATGCCTCAAATGAGCCGGAAACAAAGGCAAACGGGGCAGGAAGAGCATAAAAAAAAATATATATATATATATAGATATATATATATATAAAATAAAATGCAGAATTTCAAATGAAGCTACAATGAAATGTTAAAATCATTTCAAATGCTATTCACAATTGCTAAAAGGGGGGATTGACCATTCGCATTTATTCGGTTCGCTGGCTTCGCTGACCTCGTCGCATTAATTTTTTGCCCATTCAAAACGATTACTTAAACGCCACATTACCTATCACAGTCATAAATAGAAAGTCCACACAATCTAGACAGATCTTCGAAGAAGATGAAATTGAATAAATGTTAACAGAAATTTATTATATTTATATTTTTTTTTAGCTATCTTTTTATCTAATTTGTGTATTGCAACAACAAGGAATAGGAAAGATTCAAATTCGATTGACAGTCAACCATTGTGGACTAATGAAAAATCAAAGTATTTAATAAATGATAATCTGTTGTTAACATACGCACATATAATTAATTAAGTGCATAATCCGCGTGTTATTTCAATGGCAGCCCAGCAGGGACTATTAATTACGTATCTGTTATGCATAAATTTATTAATGATAGCAAACTGATTTTCTAATCGAATGAATGACAAATACAAATGTATTACAAGCCAAACGATAACTTTGAACAAATATTATAGAACTTGCTTTAACGCTCAAACAGGCACACATAATTTAATTATTTAATTATTTTACTCTATATTCAAGTAATTGCTTATAACAGATATGGATAAGGGGAAACTGAATGAATTCTCACGAATAATTCAAAAAGATGGCGCCCGAGCAGGGACAAAAAACTTAATTATTTAATTACTTTACTCAATATTCAAGTAATAACTTATAACAGATATTGATTAAGGGACACTGAACAAATTCTTACGACCAAAAACATAATTATTTAATTATTTTACTTTATATTCAAGTGATTACTTATAACATATATTGATAAAGTAAAACTGAACGCATTCTAATAAATAATTCAAAAGAACGGCGCCCGAGCAGGAACACAAGATTTAATTTTTTAATTACTTTATTCTATACTCAAGTAATTATTTATAACAGATATTAATTAAGGGAAACTGAACGAATTCTCACGACAAAAAACTTAATTATTGAATTACTTTCTTTATATTCAAGTAATTACTTATAACATATATTGATAAAGTAAAACTGAACGCATTCTAATGAATAATTCAAAAGAACGGCGCCCAAGCAGGAACACAAGATTTAATTTTTTAATTACTTTATTCTATATTCAAGTAATTATTTATAACAGATATTAATTAAGGGAAACTGATCGAATTCTCACGACAAAAAACTTAATTATTTAATTACTTTACTCAATATTCAAGTAATTACTTAAAGAGATAACGATAAAGGGAAACTGAACGCATTCTTATGAATAATTCAAAAAGAACGGCGCTCGAGCAGGGACAAAAAACTTAATTATTTAATTACTTTACTCAATATTCAAGCAATTACTTAAACAGATATTGATAAAAGGAAACTGAACGAATATTCGCGAATAATTCAAAACGACGGGGCCCGAGCAGGGACCGCTGATAAATTAAAGTAAGTCAAAGACTGACAATGTTTATGAATACTTAATGAATGCAACTGGTACTCACATAGCCAATTCATGCGTTCGGTGTACTCAACCTTGCGCTTGAGATCCTTGACAAGGGCGCGAAAGTCGACATCATTGAAATGACACTGAATGATCGTATTGTTTAGCTGGAGAATGCTGTACTCATTGTTGCCATTATTCGAGGCGGCAGCATCGGCAATGGTCGTCATTGGCTCAACACGGCCGCCGTTCACCGCATTCGAGTTGCTTTCAATGTCGGTGGCGCTGGCGCGCAACTTGTTGCCAACGGTGGGCGTCAGGCTGTCGTCGCCGTCGACATTGCTGCAGGACTTGCTCAGTATGATGGTGGCCCGATTGGCAATTGAGTTGGCCGCCAGCAGATGTTCGCCGGCGGCGCCACAGCTGCCCCGATGAAAGGGCAGCTTGCCCCCAGCAGCTGTTGCTGCTGTTCCACCACCACCACCAGCAGCAGCAGCAGCAGCAGCAGCAGCAGCTGATGTTGTTGTTGTGCAATTGTTGTTCTTTAGCGTAATGCAGTGCATCTGATTGGAGAGCGCGGCGGCCGCCTGCACCGCCGAGCAGTCGCTGGCACGTCGCCGCCGCGGATTGTCCGCATCCAGCGAGGGCTGCAGATAGGCGCGTGCCGACTGTTGCTGACTAGGTAGGCCGCTGCTGCTGCTGCTGCTGCTGGTTGTGGGCAGCACGGCGGCAATATCGGTGGCGGCAGCTGTTGCCGTTGCGGCCGCCGCTTCGACCATGTTGGACATGGACGTGGACATGGTTAGGCTGAGGCCGTTGCTGATGCTGCTGTTGCTGTTGCTGCTGTTGTTGTTGGGATTGTTGAGACTGCTGCTATTGGTGTTGCTATTGTTGCGATTGTTGTTGTTGCCGCCGTTGTTGTTCAGATTGTCGCTGCAGGCCAAACGACGCCGTATAACAGTCAGCTTGCTGCCGCACTGATCCTGATCCTCGTAGAACTGTATGAGCAGCTCCTCCAGCAGCGCTATTGGCGATGTCGCCGTCACCAGCGAAGCTGATGCACTTGTCGACGCTGATGCGGATGCGGTTGGGCTGCCTGTTGCTGGTGCAAATGCGGCGTTGCTGCTGTCTGTGCTGCTGGCCGACGATTTGCGGCGTACTGTTGCTGTGGCTGTTGCTGTTGTTGTCGTGGTTGCTGTTGTTGCTGTTGTTGCTGTTGTGGTCGCTGTTGTTACGCTGGCAATAGCCAATTCCTGTTCATCGAAATCGAGCTCTAGCTGCGATGCGGCAACAGCCAACTGCAGCTGCAACTCCTCTTCCTCTTCCTCCTCCTCCTCCTCCTCCTCCTCCTCCTGCTGCTGCTGCTGATACTTTTCCTGCTCCTGCTCCTGTTCGTTACGCTGTTCGAGTCGAAAGCCGCTGCAGCAGCTCTGGCTGCGACTAATTGTTGCTGTTGCTGCTGTTGCAGCACCAACGGCCGCCGCTGCCGCGGCCAAGACCAGCGCCCGTTCGCGTTCGCGGCCCGGATCGAATATCGAGTGCTTTAGCAGTATCTCCTGCAGCTGGCGTCGCTGCCGCTGGGCACTGTACGGATTGACCAGATGGAAGTCGCCGTAATATTTGGCCAGGCAGCGCACGCGTGATGCAATATATCCAATTTTACGCAGCAGCCGAACATCGGCGTTTAGGGCAGCGGTTGCAGCAACGGCGGCGCGTTGTTGACTTTGCACTTGCAACTGTTGCTGCTGCTGCTGCTGTTGTTGTTGTTGTTGTTGTTGCTTTTGCTGCTGTTGCTGTTGTTGTTGTTGCTGTTGTTGTTGCTGTTGTTGATGGAACAGAGCAGCATGTCCGCAGCTACTGCCGCTGTTGGAGGAGGGCAAGCGGGAACTGTGCGCCGTGATGCACTCAACGTCTAAATCCGCATAGGCATCGGCGTCCGCATAAACGTCGTCCTCGTCCTCGTCCTCGTCGTCGTCCTCGTCGCTGTTGTTGCTGGTGGCAGCGCTTTCAAGACCTGCGCTTGTAGTTGCTGCTGCTGCGGCTGCTGCTGTTGTTGTTGTTGTTGTTGCTGTTGCTGCTGTTATGACCGTGGTTGTTGTTGTTGTTGTTGTTGCCTCGGCAGCCCCAATTTTAGCATCGGCCGTCGTTGTTATCGTTGTTGTCGTTATTATTGTCAGCGCCTCGAACGTGTCCTCGTCGCAGGTTGCTGCCGTCGCTGTCGCTGTCGCTGTCGCTGCCGCTGCTGCTGCCGCTGCCGCTGCTGCTGCTGCTGCCGCCGCTGTTGTTGTTGCTGTTGCTGCGCTGCCACGTCGACTACTGCTGCTGCAGCTGCTGTCCTGGTACATTTATAGGCAAACCTTGCGGCTCTCCGTTGTTATTATTTCTGTGGTTCTTCTTCTTCTTGTTGTTGCTGTTGTTGTTGTTGTTGTTGATGTCGTTCTTCTTCTCGTCCAACGCCTTTTTTATTTGGAGCGTTTTGCGCGCGTTTCAACAGCGTTTCACGCGCGTTAAACACGCTCGCGATTCGTGCGCATTTTCACTGAAGAATGTTTGTTTTTTTTATTATTTTCTTTCTGTATTTTGGGAGTTTTGTGTGGGTCGCGTTTTGTTTTTGTTTTTGTTATTGTTATTGTTTTTTCTTTGAGTTTTTGCATAAATTTTCTTTTGTGCAGGGCAAAAAGTATCGGGTAGCGCTGTTTACATTGTTTATTGTTGTTGTTGGCTTTTATTGTTTTTACTTTTGGCGCCTTTTTATGCTCGTTGCGCTTGGCTTTTTTTATTTTGCAATTGCTGAAAATTATGCAAATTGCTGCTGCTATCTACACCGCGTATCCTGTGACTTCTGCTCGAATCAATTCAGTGGAAAAGTTGCCGCCACTTCGCGCGCTCCGCATTTCCATTTGGTAACGTATCTCTATCTCGCTCTCTCTCTCTCTTTTTCTATCTCTTTCCGTTTCACAGTGTCTCCCTTAGCTAGATTTGTTCTCCAGCTGCTGCTGCTGCTGCTGTTGTTGTTGTCGTCTTTACTGTTGCTGTTGCTGCTGTTGTCGTGTTTTACATTTTATTGTATTTTAATTTGCATTGTTTTCAACTGTCGTCAGACGAGTTCCTCCCCGTGTCCTTTCCCGTCCCAGCTCCGGTAACGGTAACAGTAACGGTAACCGGTCGCTGCCGCTGCTGCTTCTTTCTGTCTTTGGCGTTGTGCGGCACTCGACTTCCGTTTCCGCTCGGCAATAATTGCGATTACTTTTTGTTGCTGCTTTTGCCAGTTGCCAGTTGCTAGTTTTTCAGCTGCAATGAAAGCAAATGCGTTCAAAACGATTTAGAAAAATACTTAAAAATTGATCAGCTTTAAATATGAAGAACTTCAATTGTCAAATACATATTTATTAAATGTACATACATACATATATAAAGCTTAGAGTGCCTACAAAACTAATTGAGTTGCAAATTATATTGAAAAAAAAAAAAAATAAAGAGCAAATCAAACAAAGGACATTTGAATAGACAAAGCGAACATCTTATTGAAACATATTCATGAACGCTGTTCGCCGTTTATGTCCTTAAAGTGTTTGGATTGTTGTTCGTCTGTTTAGAGCTGCTGCTGCTAATGCTGCTGTTGCTGTTGCTGTTGTTGTGGCAAGCGATATTGTGTTGCTCGTGTAATGCTGTTGCCGGGGCAACTATCAAGCACAAGCACAAAGCGGGTTTCGATCTAACTATAAGCCGCAGGCCACAATAGACAAAACCTTCGCCTGACCAAAGACTCTTGACAAACACAGGCATCCAACAACAACAACAACAACAACAACAACAGCAACAACAACAGTTGCTGCTATGTTAAGAACGTTGACAATGATAGCAAATGTCAAACAGTTACTCTCCCGTAGCTCCAGTTTGTTAAGTGCAAGTTACAAGCCCACACACACACACACACACACACACAGAGGCACACACGTGCGTGTGTATTTTGTTGTGTCGAGGGTTATTCGATTGCAGCCATCCGTCCGTCCGTCCGTCATCTTTGTTAGCAGCTCGTGTGTCGACAAGTCTAAGCGGCAAAGCTGAATGCCGCATGCTGCAGCGTATTCACAAGAATGTGCAGCACCAGCAACAGACTGGTCAACACGACTGCTAGATACCCTAACCAAAATAATTTCATTAGTTTAAGCTTTTAGCAATAATATACCCGACAGAGTATCTATAAACAAAACCTTTATTATACAACATACACACACATATATATACACACACACACATATATATATAGATCGAGTTAGTTAAATTTATTGGTTCATTTTGTACATTTGGCAAGTTAAACTAATAATGGAAACAACTTAAATTAAATTTATTGCGATCTGTTTTGAATCAAACGAATACCCGAAATACCTTTCATTAACTCGAACTTTATTATTCCTATCTAGAGTTAAATGGCAAAACATTTGAAGATGCTTTTCGTTTGAGCTGAATTAGCATATTTTGGGCTGATATCAAATGAGTATTTTTGTTGTTGCCTTTGGCATGCGATAAGTTTGGCTATTTTATGACTGAATGAATATTTGCGAAGATTGTGTATTTGTGAATCAATTCAGTTACTCATTCAATCAATCATTCATTAGAAACGGGCTCGTTATCACAATTCCTCGGGCGCACCCAGCTAGGCAAGTGAAGAAATACTTCGATTAGCTTGAAATTCCAAACACATTGCGGACTGTTAACGGGACAGGCGGCAATCAAAAGGACGAGGGCATGCTGCTGTGTCCTCAGCTCTTGGCATCCCAACAATTTTGGCCACAAAAGCGAGGCAGGCAACTGGCCAAAGCAACAAAAAAAAATAAAGAAAAAAAATAAAGAAAAAAAAATACTAGAAAAGAAAAAAGCCCGCAGGTAAAGGGAAACTGACAGACAGATAGATAGCTAGATAAATGGATAAATGGATGAATGGATGGATGGATGGCTGGTTGGTTGGTTGGTTGCTTCTTGTTTATTTGTAGCTGCAAACTTGTAACATTTAATTATGGGCTAATTGTTTTAAGCTCTTGAACAAATAAAAGTACGCTTCAAAATGGCAAACAAACATACACTCAAAAAAAAAAAAAAAAACACGACGACAACATGCAAGCGAGTTTCGCTTTGTTGTGGCCGTTTCTCTCAGTGAACACACAAATGCACGCATCGGAGGCGCCACAAAATGTGTCAATATGGTGCCGCAGGTGGCGCTGCTGTGTTGGCCGCCGCTGTCATGTGGCTGACAAAACGTAAACAAAAAAAAAACAAAAAAAAAAAAGGAAAAAAAAAAAACTGGCGGCTTTCGTAACCAAAACACGCCAGCAACTTCTACTACAAAATCGAGCCACCCACATTGGCCAACGCCGCCTTCGCCCCACCCCCCCTGGCGGCCCAGACAACCTCAACGAATGTGGCCAACTGTTGAATGGTAACAACAATTTTGGGCGTTTGCCAAGTTGCTGCCGCAGCTCATTGCCTGGCATTTTATTTATTTACGTTCGAATGAAAGCAAGCGAAATGAAAGAGAGACAACGGCAAAAAACGAAACAGCAGCAAATGAAATGAAATGTTTTTTAATAAGCTTCTCTTTGGCTTTTATGCCACGCCAAATTGTGGTCCAAACAAATTCGCACGCTCGACGAACACTTAGCCCAAAAAGCTGAAACATCAAACATTTGCCTCGACTTGGCCAACAATTGAGTTCTTACATAGAAATATTTTACTGAAATGGGGTATGGGTAAAAAAAACAACTTTAAATTAACTTGCTATCAAATAAAGACAATTTTAGCTCAGACTATATAGCAAATAATCTTTTGCAGTTAATATAAATACAAATATATAATTAAAAAAATAAATAAATATAGATTTAGAGCAACTTATAAATACAAACATAAATAAATATATTAAAAAGGGTTGAAATTTTCTTAAGAACTAAAAAGACTTGAATGAATAAATGAATAAAAATAAAAATAATTCTTCAGATTAAACAGCTATTTCAGAGCTGAGACTCAATTTCAATTTGAATTTGAATTCGAATTTGAATTTGAATTGGTCTGACGAGTTGATTGACAAATTACAGGCATGTGTTGGGCGCGTGAATTGCGCCCGTGGCAGGCGGTGGGCGGTGGGCGGGGGGCGTGTCGGCCGTGGCAATGTGTGCAGGTGCTTTAAATGCATCAATTGTGCTGCCTACATTTGGTCCGCTATAGCGCCCGCATTAGCCCGAAAGCAATAAAAGCGATTCGCTTAGCGTAGAGTCGAATATGAAATACCCTTTAAATATATTGAGCATTGAAATGTAAAAGCTACAAAATAAAAGAATTCTATGGAAGATGGAAGATGAATGAAAGATAGATAAAGATAAAGAACGTAACAAACTCAGCTCATATGTAATTATATATATATGTATATATACTCTTTTTTTATATGCTGAACAAATCAAAACAACTATAAATTGTGAGTGTTAATATATTAATATTTGCCACGCCCCTTTGTAGAGCCACTCAATGTGTTACATAGTTGGCCATTAAATTTGAATGCTCGTTTTAAGGGTGGCTTAAAAACGAAAAAAAAAAAAAAATGGCAGTAAAGCAAAAGGAAAAACTGAAAATGGAACAGAGAAAAGCTTAAAATGCGGCAGCGGCAACGACGTCGACACACATTTTGCGGTTGATATGAATATCGATTCGGCCCGTTTAACTGTGCCAGCACATGGCCAAGAGTGTGTGTGAGTGTGTTGGTGTGTGTGTGTGAGTGTGTGTATTTGTTGGTATGTAAACTAGAACTTTGTATAAATTTATGTGCACAACAATGTTTATGTTGTTGAATAAACGAGCAGTTTTGCATATGCGACCAGAGAAACCGTAAAGCCGGTTACTGTGCGAGTGTGTGTGTGTGCGAGTGTGTGTGTGCGAGTGTGTGTGTGCGAGTGTGTGTGTGCGAGTGTGTAATGGCAGGATGCAACACGAAAATGGCGTGCGGTTGGCAACGTTTTATTTGCAAGTGCTGCCAGCTTCTGTGTGTGTGTGTTTGTCTGTGTGTGTGTGTGTGTGTGTGTGGGCTTTGACTGGCTTGTTATACACTAGCAGCGGGTATTTGGATTTATTGAATAAACACATATTCTGTATAAATATGCTCAATGCTATTAGCTGTAGTATAATATATCATTAAAAATAAATGTGCATAATTTATTAAGTATACGCCACATATGACGTTGTGTGTGTTAAAGAGTATTTTATTTGTATACTATATAAATATATATTTATTAAAAAATATAGTTCTTTTAAAAAGAAAGAATGTGCACCGTTTATTAAGTATACGCCACATATGATTCTTTGTGTGTTAAAGAGTATTTAAGCATTGGCCTGCTTTGTATACTGTATGAATATATATAAATTATAAAATTATAGTTGCTTTAAAAAAACATGTGCGCCTTTCATTAAGTATACGCCACATATGTTTTTTGTGTGTTAAAGAGTATTTAAGCTTTGGCCTGCCTTTAGTGAATGTTCATTCGTATTTTCTTTGTTCGTTGCCTGCAGCTGGTGTGTATGTGAGTGTGTGTAAGTGTGTGTTGCATTGTGCATTTGCTTAAAATAGAAATATGCCAGACACTCACGCTCACCACACGCACACACAAGGATACGCACACTCGCACTCACACAGACACACTGCAAAAATATTCAATCGCACAACGGAAATCGCTTAAGCCACGCCCACTCAGCCACCATCCTTCGCCCCCCCCCATATCTAACTGCGCTCCATTTCTAGTCGGTGGCCACAGCCTTACTTAGTCCCGGCTGACCTGCAACTAATTAAATGCATTTTTCGGCACTTTAATTGCACTTGTTAACCGACACAGTGCTGTGCATATGTACGACAACAGTGCTTGCTTGAGTTTAGACGAGTGGAAGGACGCAAGGACAAATGGATTTGTGTGACTGAAGTGGGAATTTAAACGCCCGTGTTTTGTGCTCGACTCGGCTACTTTTACTTGAGCAAAGTTGTGCAGCTCGATTTTCTAGAGCAATCGCATCGGTTTCTAGTCGTATAGAAATATATATTTCACTTTTATTTACTGGCAGCCAACGCGACTTGGAAAATGTTGAAGCACGCTAAAGTATGCTAAAATGCATGTTTATTTGAGTTGTATACGTGATTTTTTTGCATTTACCTCACTTTGGCATTGGCATTGGCAACACTAGACTGCAGAGTTGTCAGATGCTTCGATATGGCGCTGATGACACGCACACAACCAGAATCAACTAAAGAGACATTGGTGTTCAATCAAACTAAGCGCAAACAAGCCCGGACTTTGCAACCGAGAGGCGAGAGCGAGATGGGATACGAACTTAACCCTTGTGGGTTGTCGCAAAAACTGATATACTATACAAATAAAAAATAAATAGAAAATTAAGTAATAAACTTAACAACTAAGCAACAATTGGAAATCGCTTGCAATCATTTCGAGAAAGAAAAAAAAATAACCAACGAGCTTTTCTAGGGTTAAGTGTTGAGGCAACGAACCGTATATAAAATAAACAGAAGCGAGCCAGGACGAGCCAGGCAGGATGTGCCCTGGAGAGCGTTGGCGAGGAAGCAGGAAGCAGGACACGCAGATGTCAAACGGACACGATGCTCGAGCAAAGTTACTTAAGCAACTGATTTTCAAATTTGCCAATGTGTGTGCGTGTGTTTGTGTTTGTGTGAGGATTTTTAATTTCTATTTCATGTCAATAATGTGCTGCTGATGATGCCATTGCAATTGTGTGTGTGTGTGTTTGTGTGTGTGTGTTCGTGTGTGTGTTTTGAGGTATTCTTTGCCTTTTGCCTTTGCTGGGTGTCACCTGTCTGCTGTGTGTATGTGCGTGTTTGTCTGTGTGTGGGTGGCATCATTCATCATTCAAGCTAGTTGTAAATAATGTTACCCACAGGATCCTTTGCTGCTTATTAAGGTGATAAATCAAAAGTCCTCTTCGCTTCGGCTCCTTTAGCCACTGCCACGCCTCACTAACCCACTTCGTCTTCTTCTTCTTCTTCTTCTTCTACAGCTACTTGTTTGGTTGCCACTGTCCTCAAAACTCACTGCAACTTCTGTTTGTCCAAATGCTCAAGCGAAGCTCAAAAAATAGCGAAACAAACAAAAAGAGAGAGAGAGAGTGCTAGAGAAAAATAGAGAGAGAGAGAGAGAGAGAGAGAGAATCGCATCTTGCTTTTCACATTTACCATTTGCCACTTTCTCCACATATGCATTAGTTAAAGTTTTGTTTACCCTTTAAAAGAATGTTTTCATTCTGTTGAGTCTTAACATAAGTTCCTAATTTGAACTTCAGATTGCGCCCATTTTAACTGAACGATCGGTCTCAGAAACAATTGGCAAAACAAATGTTGTAGAGTATTTTATGTGCGGCAATCCGAAACGAGCTCAGCTTTTCTGTGAGCCTTTTTTCTGTGGCTTTCATATGGAAATCACGAGTGGGGTAAATGTGGGTTTTTTTTGGGGCTCAAGGCGCAATCCCTGACAATCTATAAATAAGTCGACGCTTCTGGCTGCTACACATGGATATTAAACCCAACACACACACACACACACACACCTGGCTACGTACGTGTGGGTGTGTGTTTCTATCTAGTTCCAATTCCCAGCTCACAATTCGCAGGCAAGTCATGAACACAGCTAATTAACACCAGCGACATCAACATCAACAGCAACATCAACAACAACAACAACAACGAAACAGAACATTTGCCGTTGCCGCTCAACACGCAATTAGCAGACAATGTTCCGGCCTATTTGGGTCTTATGACAACTGTGCAGCGTTCGCTGCCCGCTAGATGGCGTTACACAGCTAAATGAATATCTTTTCTACAAATCACAAGCGTTTGCTGCTATCTCTCTCTCTCTCTCTCTCTTGCCAGCTCGTTCTCGCTCTCTCCTTGTTTACCTATCGTGTGTTTGGGGAATGTGTGTGGGAAACTAAAGCAATTTTATAAAATATAAACAAGTGTTTGCAAATATGTTCGACACTCATGCTTGGCTTGAAACAAACAGAATTTGTTTCGTGCTCACTGACGAAGGCGCAATCAAACCAAATGTCAAACATAAGAGTTCAAATAAAGCTGGAGTTACTTTTTTTTTAAAAGAGCAAGATGAAAAACAAGTAAACACAAAATTTTAAAAACCTGTAAAGCCTAAAAACTGCTTAAATCTAAGAGCCCAACAAAAGTTAGGCTTATTTTCTTTTTTTAAAGTTTTTTTTCAGAGGTAAAAAACAAGTGAACAAAAATTTTAAAAACCGCTGAAAATATTTCATAATATAATACAACAATTGTAAGGCGGAAAATATCACTTTGGCATAATTTTTTTTCGCATAGCTATCAATTTCAATTGAATAATAAACCCATAATTGGGATGGCATTAAATTAAACGCGCTGACATTTGTCATATGAAATCACATTTTAAAATTTTTTTTTTATGTCGAGCTTGCGCCCATCTATGCGATTCTCATGCTGTTAATCGCTTGCTGAATTCAAAGGCGTATATTTGAAATTGTATGCATTTACAGTTAATTCAAGTAAATGGATTAAACTAAAGTTAGAATTAAATAAAACGGATATAAATCAAAAGGACACCGAGAATGTCGTTGATGGATACATCGGTTACATAAGCTCAGCACAAGTGGGGCTGCTCAAATAAACAAAACATACAAGCACACATATTTATACACACACACACACACACACACACACACACACACACAGATGTTACGTGGTCAACGTGTCAACGTGGCAAAACAAATGATGATAGCTAAGAGTCAAATGAAATGTCGGCAAGATAAACAACAATAATAACAACAACAAAAAATACAGTCACAAAAAAAACAACCATAATAAAATAGACAGAGAAGAAGCGGCAGAAGAAACCTTATAAAAATAAAAACACAAGTTGACAACTTTGTTGTTAGTGCGCAAAGAAAGAAAAAAAAAAATGAATTGAGCTGCTGCCTGCGAATAAGGACAATATTTGCCAGGAGATAAACACACAAGCACACACATACATATATATAAATATGTATATGGTATGGGTGCATAGAATATTGTTGCCTGGAATGAAAACTTTTTTAAATTATATTATTAATATTAAATATAGTTATAAATAGAAAAACAACTAATAGCCAATGAGCAAAGCAGACATTACTTTCTTTTTTAGTCTGGGATTTGAATCCAACTAGGTTTTTTTTTTATTAAATTCTTGTTGGCCAAGCACAATTTAATTATCGCTACAAAATCTATGCAAACGCTTAAAATTTAAAAATTATAACTTTCTTAAATATAATGCGACAGTAAAAATTGCTATATTATTTTTAAAAAATATAGTTATAAATAGAACAACAACTAAAAGCCAATGAGCAAAACAGACATTTCTTTGTTTTTTTTTTTTTGTCTGGGTCTCGACCCAACCAGGTTTCTTTTTTTTGATTAAATTTTTGTAGCCCAAGCACAATTTAATTATCGCTATAAATTATAACTTTCTTATTATTATTTTTTCTAAATATAGTTGTCAATTAAATTCTTGTTGGCCAAGCACAATTTAATTATCGCTATAAAGCTTTGTAAAATCGACTAAAATTTAAATAAATTATAACAATTGCGGGCCGTCCACTAAGCGCATTTGGGCCGCAGATCAACCGCAGTGCGCTCCTGTAGGCGGCAGCTGACGTTCGTTCGCCCAGTTGGGTCAAAATGTATTTGCCAAGGACGCAGGGTCGGACGTTGTGACCACCATGCAAACATTCGGCCTAATCAAAAGTCACAAACAGCCACATACACACACAAACACACACACACAGACACGCACACACAAATGAACAGGAAGGCAAGTGGGCAACTTCTCGGCCAAAAAGCAAGCCGAGTAAACAAAACGCAAACTATTTGCTTGACAGCCTCAGTCTGTGCGTGCGTGTGTGTGTTTGTGTGTGTGTGTGTGTGTGAGTGTGTATGTTTGTTTGTGTGTGTTCTTTGGTGTTTCAAGCCCATAACCAGTTTCCATTTGCCAGCCCATTTCTCTGTGTGACTTTACGTTTGCTGCTCTGTCAGCCAATTTGACAGTTACCAGTTACAACATTGTTACAGCTGAACACAACCGACACACAACAACAACACACCAACACACCAACACACACACACACACACACACACACACACACACACACACACTCATACTCATGTAAATGTCTGTGTACATTTATTTTGGATTATTGTTTGAATCCCGTTCAATTGCTGCTTGATTTCCTGCTGAGCCAATTGCAGCCAAGTGTGTTGGTTAAAAGCGCTTTCCATGGTTCTTATATGTACATACATATAATAATACAAACATATAAGTAACAGTGTGTAACATTTTAATGCGTTGGCTTAATGCCTTGCAGCACTTAAGTGTGATTAAAGCAAAACAATTACCAATAAACTATTAGTTAGCAGACTTACATATATGACCCTAAGGAGAATACAACTTTAACTCAGATGCTTCAGAACACTGGGTATATAAAAATGATATTGAAATGTTAACCAACACTGGTTAAATAAACGCGATAAGCTCAGCTCCAGGTGTACGGCATTAAATCAATCATGAACCTTTTAAAGCAAAGATATACCATGCATAAATAGCAGACACATGGGTATTACTTAAATCAAAACTCTCCGCTCGACTATAAATCATGTTTTCTGGCCAATTTGTTATGAGACAACACAAAATCCTATCCTGACCACACACACACACACACATACACACACATCCATTCATAAGCGGACGGAAGTGGAGGTGGAAAAGAAAAAAAAAACATTAAAAGGAAACGTAAACACAGATACACACACACACACACACATACACACACACATACATATGTGCGCGTTGGGAATGCAGAGTGTGGCTGGGAGCTGGAGAGAAGTTAGGACTCGTCGTGTCCATGCAGTTGACAGTTAATGGTCTAATGAAATGTCGTTGAGTTATCGCAGCTGCTTACCTGCTTGGCCCAAGTCACTCACAATGCCTCTCCGGGCCATACAATTAATGGCTGTACAAGTGTGTGTGCGAGTGTGTGTGTGTGTGTATATATACCACATATGTCATGCATATTGCAGTGGGAGTGCTAGCCCAACTGACAGCAGCCAGCTGCAGCGTCAGCCACAGGTAGACACAGGTAGACACAGGGTGACACGAGTGCATGAATATCTCGGACTCGTTTATCTCGTGTACGTGTGTGTGTGTGTGTGTATGTGTAGCAGACAGACCCTGTTATCCGCTTTCGTTATTGTTAAATAATTTGGCATTACTTTGGCCAACACAATTCTTGTTCTCGAGAAAGTTTAAATTAAATTTTCATTAACTTACATTCCCATGAAAACATATTTTCTTTCCTTTATTGACACTTTTTTCGTATAAGTAAAGTCTAAAGTAAATATTTGTTTAAGTTTTAAAGAGAAAAAAAAAGAAAAGAAAAATTTGGAGACTAGTTAATTATAAGCATCTGGTTTAGAGCTTTATTTTCTAATTGGAAAATGGCAAAGGTGTGTCTTAAAGTCGAATGCTTCAATACATATTAATAATTATGTATATATGTATATAGGTCTTTATTATATATATGTATATATTGAACAAATGTTCGATATTTCTAGTTAACAGCCAGCCCAAGTTGATGGCACAATTCTGGCCGTCGCCAGAGCCAACTTTTGTCGGCACGGAAATCGCAGACAATCGACGCAATCGAACGAAGAAAAGGGAAGGAGGAGAAGGGAAGGGGATGGGGATGGGACTGGGGCTGGTGGGTTGACAAGGTGGGTTAAAAAGCATTCAGTCAAGCGGAAACGCGTGGCGATTTAAATAACCTTTCAGCTGCGTTGAGTGATGGATAATATTACAGGTCTTAAGTTGAAGATTTACAAATCCAGCGCCAGAGTCAAAACTTAAGTCAAGTAGGAGTTGATGGGTATTAAGTGCGGGATAATGTCGGAAGAGCCAGCCATGAAAAAGGGGGGAATGAGAAAGCGAATGGTAAAGGAGAATACGGACATCCATTTAATATAAACTTTAAGCTGTTGTCGCACTTTTCGGTTAACTTAAACGCTGTTCGGTTTGCCGAGCAGGAACAAAGCAGTTAGCTTTAATCAAGTTTTAATCATCATTTGGTTTTCAATACCAGCCCATTAAATTGAACAAGCTGCAGCTTAAACGAAAATAAGGCTAATAATTATTTGATTTTGCCGCTTTTAGCCAATCAGTTATTGAAATTTTGATTAATAACGTAGCGTCAGAAAAGTTGTCAATACAGTTAATTTACTAATCAAGGCAATTTGTAAATCGATTTCCAATTGTTCTTAAGCAAATGTAAATAAAAATTTAATAGTTAAAATTTAACATCAATACAAAATATGCAATTACTAACATTGATATTTCTTAACTGGATTTATTATTTATTTGTTTGTTGAAAACAGCCAAACTTTAAATCTTCTTTGTAACAGAGTAATTTTCCATAGCGCGCAACTTTGCTGCATTCAAATTAAGACTCTGTTACATTAACAGCACTTTAATTGCAGTACTGTTAACTTAACATCAACATGTTATGGCTTTCTTTGCATGCACAAATAAAAACGGGCATGATTTATTTAATTTTTGCTTGCAATTGATATGTGGAAAGCGAGACGCAGTTGTGCTTGACATTTGCAATTAAAAATTGTATTTCATTGTCACACTTTAGTTCAAACATTATATCACTTATATTATGTAAGGCAAATAGCAAATATATAAATATTAATAAAAATGAATAAAAATGAAATACACAGAAAAATGAAAGAAACAAATAAAACTGGCAATGGCAATAAAAATAAATCAATTCAGCTGCCATTTGCAGACTGGTATTCAAAAAAAAAAATAACACAAAAAAAGGAAGGTAAAACAACAATCAACTGAAAAAAAGCTTATCGATTGCGCTATGCTACATCAGATGTATATAAATATATATATATATGTATATATTGAATTGACGATATATAATTGCATAAAATAAAAGCCAATTAAATATTGCGCTGAGGCGATTTTGACAGCTCAACAAAGTTTTTTGGAATGGCAGCCAAATTTGCATAACTGATTAAAAACTTTGGCATTTTTTGTTATTTTTTTTTTTCTGCCATTTGCCAATTGAAGAGACCAAGTTCAAGTCAAAGGTAACACAAAACATGGAAAGTGTGAAGACAAAAATCTGAACTTTGAATTCAACACTCTAGTTTTTTGGCAGGAAAAGTTCGCTTTGCATTTGGTCATTTATCGATTTCCAGTCAACTGTCAACTGCGGCCAACAACTCAACAATAATAAAAAGGAATTGGCAATCCAATGAAGAGAATAATAAACTTTCTATAAAATTCAATACTGTGCATAGTTGCCAGAAAGTGAAAATATTAATTGAATAAATTAATTGCTCAACTGGGCAAAGTAAGCAATAAAACTAATAATATTAATTAGTATATTTAACGTGAATAATAAGCAATTTCATTTGCATTAAGTCAACAAAAGAGGAATTTCGCAAATCAGCTATTTAAGTGAAATTAAAAAACAAAAAGCGAATTCCATTTGCGTTTACATTGTTGGAATGTTGACTGATTTCACTAAATTATTTGAGTTTGTAATCAGTTAGGCAATCAATATCCCAAAATTCCACAAACCGCGCACATTATTCATAAGCTTGTTGTCATCTTAAACCGTTAAATCCAAATCCTTGCCAGAATACAAAATAAGCTCAGCTCAAGGTCAGGTTTGAGCCAATATTTAAACACTTCTTCATGTCTGCCAAAGTGGCTAGCAGGGAAGAACAAGAGCAGCATAAACTGAGCAACCAACGGTACTTTAGAAGGCCGTTGGCTTAATAACCAACCAGGCAGCTAACATTCAAATGACAAGATAATGTTACCAAATAGTTAGTTAAAAGCTTGTTTATTGCTAAGCCATTAAGACATATGTATATATTAAATTTGCAATCCATATGTGTTTATTACTTCCTCCAAAAATACCCTGCAGTTCAATGTGAATAGCTTTAGTCACACTGACAATGTGTTCGATAAGCAAATACTCTATTTAAAATGATTGCAACCCAAACGAGTCATGCCAACTAAATACCCAACTAAGACTCTGTTCGTTGTTCGTTGTTCGTTGGCCCACACAAACGACGTTCATTGGCAGCTTAGGCATGCGACTCAGTTGCCAAGTTGCCGCCGCGAGGCGACACCGAAACGTGCCCCGAGAATGCAGCCGAGCTCAGCGACGCTTTCAGCTGAATCAATGGCTCAATCTTGTTTAGCGGCAGCTGCAGCAGCAGTTAAAAGCTCAAGAGGATGGCAAAAAAAAAAGGAAAGTTATTTCGATTATGCGATACCCTGCAATTACTCATTTGATTAGCATCCAGTTTTTATGCTTCATCATGCATCCATATCATATCTAACTTTATATATGTACATATAGTTTTTCCATGCTGCAATCGAATCCGATTACTTTCTTTCAGCTGTTACATAAACTTGGCCAGAACCAATATCTTCTTTCGCTGTCGCTTCGTTGCAGGGCGTGAAATAAGGAGACAAGTCGACGAGTTGCAGCCATAAAAAACGCCAGTTGTATATTGGTGTTGTTGTGCGAGCTGTAAGCTGATGACTGCGACAAGCGACAAGCGGGCGGAAGTGGGCGTGGCACTGCCAGCGTGCAGCAAGTAGTGTTAAGACTGTGCTCCCTTGGTTTGGCTTGAGTTCTCTTTTATTTTATTTTTTACTTTTATTTTTTATTCATTTTTTTTTATTCTGTGTTGTTTTTTTTTCTGTTTTCGGGTTGAGTGTTGCGGTTCCCTTCGCTCCCCGCAAATTGTCCCAAGCGCGTCGCGTAGCGCAAAATGTAATTGAATTTCTGTTGTCAGATTTTAACGCACAATATCCTGCAGCGACATTGTCACTGCAAAAGGACAACAACAAACTGAGCGACAAAAACAAAACTCGAAATATAAGAAGAACAAAATTGTAAGCAAGATAAAGAGCGATGAAAAATATAACAATATGAAGACAAAATCAAAAGAAAACAATTATCTTTGGGCTGCCGAAGCTTAAATACACTTAAACCATTTTTGGGTCACTTCGCGCAACGATAATTGACTCATATAAATACAAGATGAAGTAGACAATACTATCTTTTATTTATTTATTTTTTTTTTTTTATTAATATAATATATAAATTGTTAATAAGATGAGTGTACTGTGACCTAACGGGGGTGAATGGTATCGAAGTACACTGCAAACAAATACAAAGAAGTTCGCGCAGCCCAAAAAAGAATCGTTGCCGCAAAAAACAATTTAACTCACGGCTGGCGTGTTGTGTAGTGTTGTGTGTTGTGGGCGTGGCAATGCCAAGTTTTGCAATTCAATTAAAGCCCAATCACACACACACGCACACACACGCACAGCAGGCGTTGGTATAAAGCGCTTTTTCGTGTAACCTCAAATGGGCTGCTCTTTTATATGATGTGCGTATGGCTCTTTATGATGCAGCAATAACTGACTGACAGACTGACTGACTGACTGACTGACTGACTGACTGACAGACCGACTGGCATACACACAACAGCAAAAAGCACACACACACACACCAATTGTTGCAGTGTTTTTAATGCACTTACACGAAAAACCTATTCGCCAAGCAGCAGCAAAAGCTGTGCTCAAACTGCATGTGTGAGCGACTTGTAAATACCCTGTAAATAGTACAAACACTTGTTGAACTGATTAACAGAATTCGTAACTCTCTCTACAACTGTTAGCAGTTAGTTGTAGTTAATTTAATTAACTTAACCAGCCCGTCTAAATGACAAACAATTGCATACTCAACAAAATATATATTGCCGATTGTTTTAATGCGCCTTACTAAACTAGAAACGTGAAAATATAACGATGTCTGGCAAGTGGCGAGAATCTGAATTTGTTCAGGCCTTCAGCTCGATCAGCGATTGGCCGTCAAAGCCGCCGTCCGGCAAACAAAAGCTGTCCAGCTCGTGCAGCGGCGCCTCCAGCTCGCCGATGGCCAAGTGATGGCCGCCGGACATGGCGGCGCAGTAGGGACAACGGACGCGTCCGATGATGGACCAGGTGGATGTGATTGTTGTCGCTGGGCCGGACATCGAGGCGGCGATATCCTCGGCGACACGTCCTTCGGCATCGTCGCCGTCGGCTTTTAGCTGACGCAGCCAACGGTAAATGGCATAGCCGAGCAGCATGGCGGCCAGGAGGAGGCGCCCATTGCTGGCCAACCGATGCTGGGTGCAGTCGAGCAGCCAGACCCAGTTGTCCCAGAGACGCAGCAAGCCCACATGCTGCAACAGCATCAGGGCACAGGCCATCTTCAACGAATTGGGCCAAATGGCGCACCAGAAGCTGGGCGCATGACCCTTGTCGTTGATCTGATGATTCCAGGGCCGCATCAGTAGGAGTAGAACGGCGCAAATGTAGAGGCCGGAGCTGAGATCGGGCTGATGGTATTTGAGGGGATTCCAAATGATGCTGCTATAGTGCAGTACCAGGGCCAAGAAAAGCGTGGCCATAAAATCAACAGTATCCACACGCATCAGCTGGGAGAGCCACATTAACATATCCATGCCAAGGCGTTCCTCTTGTGTTCTCTTCTCCCGCAAAATGTGTTTAGTCCAACGAAACGAATATAAGAATATATATGTAATATAAACAGGTTCTCCCGCTAACTGAGATTTCACATGTGTTTTCAAGTGCTGCCAATGTTGTGTGTGCTTAACTATTCAACTGGCTAACAATTCAGAGTTCCTGGCCAACTTGGATGAGTCAATGAATTTGACTAAATCACTTTTCACAGGGTATATGGCGAGATGCGGCCAAAAGCCAAAGGGTATGTTGCATATGTGTGTTTGTGTTTGTGTTTGTGTGTGTGTGTGTGTGCAGCAATTTCCCTTTTAAGAGATGCGGAAATGCGACGTTCAGTTCAATGGCAAATGGCAGCTTCAATGCAGGACCCAGGAACAAGCAGCAAGCGGCAAAGGACACGCAGCAAGGACAATGGCAAAGATAAAGATAAGGCCACCAATAAGCGAGGCACGATTGAACGCAACGGGTGACCTCGATTTGGTTGCCATTGCGAAAAGCTCGCCCGCTGCGAAAACTCGCCACAAAATGGCGGATACACCGAACAGTGGGGCAAACGGTCGACCAGCTTTGTGTGGTGCGACCCACTTTAATGTCTTTAATGAACCACATAATAATGTAAAGTACAAGTCCGACGGCGGCGGGTCAAATACATTCTTTTCTTATTTATAGCCATCTTTTTAAATAATAATTACATTTCATTCCTCCTATGAGACTTTAATTGAAATTAATTTTTGGCTTATCAATTAGTCTGTGCTTAAATTAGGCTAAGAATTTGCCGTGGAAATTCTTTTATAAATATTTTCCACGGCCAAACTACTTGCGAACTGAATACAAATTTTAAATTTTCCCCTGGTATTGTGATTTTTATTTGATTTAAATGTGTTTTTAAAAGCTTTATTGTATTGATGCAAACAAAGATTGAAATGCATTTCGCAGTAACACTTAATTATTTATTATTTCTTTGGAATTGCAATTGACGCATAATGAATGCATAAATAAATTTAAGCAGAAATTTAAATTTCATGCGAATGTTTAATTTATGTTAAAAATAATTTGTGTTGACAATTAAAAGGCACTTTTTTATGCAATGCTGATGCAAAAGGCTACAGACTACAAAGCCCGAATAAAGCTAACAATATTACAATATATTTTTTATATGGTCCACAACTTGTTCGGAGTTGATGGGGCGTACCTAAAGTTAGAATAACAAAGAGTGCGCGTTTTTTTCCGCTTTTAACTAGATTTGTTTTCACTGTTTTTTCACTTGTTTTTCGGAAACCCTTTTCACATTTCGTTTTATTTTAATTTTTATTTTTTTTTTTGTTCAACAAACTCACAGCATGATGATGAAATGAAACATCATGTTCGCAACACAATGCAAGAGAACAGAACAAAATAATAAATATGACTTGTCGAAGTTTAAATACACTTATATAATATACATATTACATGTTGAATAAATGAAAGTTTTTTTTTTTTTGTTGATATAGTGAATAGCAACAGCTAAAAGACCCTATTGTTAGGGTATTCAACTACAAAAGAAAGCCCCTGGTCGTAGTTTCAAATGAACCCCTGTGTGGTCGGGCTGCCATGTTAGATTTTTGCTTTGTGCCCCTCAGCGTTCTCTCTGTGTGTGTGCGTGTGTCGTGTGTGTGTGTGTGAGGCACTTGAGAAAGGTCAGTTTTAGTGCCATGGGAAATTGTTATCCTTATTACACACTTAAGCGCTTCGCCGTACGCGTGTGTGTGTGTGTGTGGCTGAGGGTTATAGTAGAGTTCAAGAACCAAGGCAAATTAGACAGAGAAGAATTATATTTGGTTTCAGCAAAAATTATCATTTAACAACAACAACAACAATGGCCTCGAGTGGGTCTTAAGCATTTATGAACGTTTAAAATGAAAGTCCATCTTATGTGGTCTTAATGTTTTATGCTGCGACAACAACAACAAACTCTTCGATTGGTATTTACTAGAAAAGACGTCCAAATGGACATGGCACAAAAGTGCTGCGCACTATTTGTTCATGCTCTTATACACATACATACATACACATAATCGGGCTTATATAGAAATGTGTTTGTCTGTTTGTTCTTTGCTTGCTGGCAACTTGTAGATAGACAGATATAGCATATAGCTAACAATCGAAAGCAAAATATAACTTAGCAAAATTTGTTGCACTCCCTATTGAAATATATTTAATAACTTGTTAACAGTTTAAGAAAATAATTATATGGAAAATAACTCTAGTTATCTATTAATGGAAATCAGATTAAAATTATAAAAGTTCTTTTCATATTAGTATAAAAGTTATATAATACTTTCAATGTGGTTATACTCATTGCAAGCTATGGCATTGGGTATACTTATTGTTAATAAACGAGTGCAGTATTTCAACTATCAACTACAAATATATATCAGTCGAAAGATTCAATTAATTTCGTTGGCTTAGCTTAAATACTTTTTAAATATTTTGATTGTCTATCGCCAAAGGAATTTTCATTAACAAAAGCTGCCATAAAGTAGGTACGTTTAAAAATACCAAACAACATATAAGTGTATTTTGAAAGAGAAGTTCAGTACTGTTTATATTTATCTTATGTGTGAGAAGTTGACCAGACTCGGTGGTTGATACTTATTAAGTATATATGTATACATATACATATATATGTACATATGTTTGTATGTTTTTCTCTATATGCATTATACAGCATTTTATAGTATTTTGCAATGGTAGACAAAAAGCTTCGACAACGCTTTAAGTTTGCTATAAAACGCACACACACAAGTAAGCAAGTGTGTGTGTGTGTGTGTGTGTGTGGTACATATTTATTTTGACTTTTGTATATGTCCGTTTGAATTAATATTACAATGTCCTTAAGGTTTATTTGGCTTGATATTCCTTTTTATCTTTATAAATACGTTTCGTTTTCGTTCCGTCTCGTTGTTGTTGGCCTGTCTCCTTTCTTTGTTGGCCCCTGGCTCCTGGCACCCGCTCCTTGGCAGGCGGCAGGCAAGGCCAACTTTCTGCTTACTCGGTTGCTGATGCTGATTTTGATTTTGATTTTGATTCCGATTCGTTTTTTCGCTTTTGGCTGTTTGCTATTTATGCTGTACGCATTGTTGCTGTTTTATATCCTGGCACATTAAACATTCATGCAAAAATATATAAAACGAAAATCCCCAAGACAATCATAAAGAAAAAAGACGCAGACCCCCACAGAAAAAGGGTTTGCTTATATTTTTTTTTGCCTTATGCATATAGCCTTCCACAAATAGAGTTGAAGTTAAAGCACAAAACGTTTGCAAATAAATTTCAAATATGAATTCGGCTCAAAATCCACTTATAATTTTTTATATCGCCCGATTTCGATTTAAATTTTTGTGCCCGGCATTTTATTTATTTATCTCTTTATTTATTCGCTTATTTATACGGCTCGAGCACAAAACAAAGCTCATGCCGCCGATGTTCAAATATATATTTGAAATTAAAGGTCTCCAGCTGTGAAATCAGCTCTTGCACCAAAAAGTAGGCAACACATTTTGTGTTGTTATTTACAAAACAAATTGAATTAAAATAATTGGTGAAATATTTTAGCAGCTATATAAAATATATATACACTATAGTATTGAATTGCCAAGTCGCAATTAATTTTAATTGCAACTTTTCAAGCTGATATTTAGTTCGGTTTTAAATTTGGGTAAACAAAGATAAAGCCCTCAAGCGAGGCAAACTCAAATTAAAAATGATTTCATTAAATCGTTTGGTTTACCCACAAATCAATAGTTTCTATAGACATTAGTTAGTTAGCAATTTCACTGACATTTATTACCATTTTTATTGTTTTTTTTTTTGCTACTTCCCCTTCATAAAGTATCTATTGAACTTATTTCGTTTTATTTAAATGCCTAGCCCAACTAAGTTGGGTGTGTGAGCGCGTCTAAAAAACAAGTGAAATCAATTAGAGCCTCTGCTTCTGGCCAAAGCAGATTTCAGGCATTTGCCTTGCTGCATTGTCGTCTACTTCGGGCTCATAAAAAATTCTAAAAACAATATATGTCAATTTTGCAGCGCAACTAATTTGCCCAAATTGCCTGCTGTCGTGAGTTGTTGTTGTTGTTGTTGTTGTTGTTGTTGTTGTTGTTGACGCTGTCGTTGTCGTCCTTGTCTTCGTTGTTGCCGCTGCCTGTGGCAAGCATGGAACAACGCCGCAGGCGACAACAGCCACGCACAGCGCCACCGAGAGGCAGCTAAGCCTCGTCAGGAATAAATGAAAGCCAAAAGAAACAAAACCAAAATGGAAAAAGAAAAAGAAAAATGAAAAAAGGAAAAAGAAAAAAGAAAAAAAACACAAGCGAAACAAGTTAGTTGTTGAGTTGTATGTTGAAACTCAAGTGAGGCTTTCAATAGCTGATTTTTGTTAGAATAGCTTTCAAAACAAATATAAAAATAAAAAAATAAAAAAACTGTTTCATATCAAAACTTTCTAATACAGTTTTTCATTCGTTCTTGATAGGATTAGATATTATAAAGTGTCGCACACATTTTCAGTAATATCATTAAAATACCCTGTAATTGTTATAGAAAACTTGTCAACTGTGGTGCTCCAGTCGCCCAGCGGCAAGGACACGACATGTCCTAACGATATTTAATGTCAATTTGTAGGCGAACGATTTTAATTTCTAGTCGTCGTCGCCTCCACTTAAAACTTGTTTATAACATTTACATACTATTAATCTGTAAAATTGCTTCCGTTCAACAGAATGGTATGGGCCGACAACCCTGGCAAGCCTGGCAATCCTGGCAACTCAGGTCGCTGCCCTGGAGCAAAATTGTTATTTGCATATTTGCCGAGCCGAAGACGAGCCTTCAGTTGCCATTGACTAACCGAGTCTTAAATTTCATTAGCCGCTCTGGTCCAGGGAAATGGCATTAGAATGTAATTTGCCTGCACTTGACAGCCAAACAAGAAGTTTTCAGCATTTGATTACACATGTCGGCCAGGTTAGCCAAAGGGCTGACAGAGCCCAAGTCTCGCATAATTTGGCCAAATGCATTTACAATGCCAGCTGGAAAACTTATTCTTCAGTTCCACACAAATACCTTAATTACAATTGTTGACAGACAGACACCTGATGTTAATTTCTATAAGATTGTCTATTTATCTATTTATTAGATTTCCCAAGTTCACATTCTATAGTTTTCAACATATCTCTGAATAAAAATTGTGAAGAGGCCTTTTTGATATTTCAATGCCAATTCAATGTTCTAGTTTTTGTGCATAAAATCTATTTATTTTTTATTTTCATTTACCTGTGCACAAAATCGCATTTAAGCCCACAATTGCTGCGCCATTGCCTGCAGCTACTTGACATTAAGTTCTCCGACATCCTTTATGCAACTCCCAAATGGATTTAAAAAAAAAATTGGATGTGTGTGTGTGTGTGTCCAATTTATAATTTTATTCGATTTACAATTTGCAATAAACGAGAGAATTTGACCAGCGGCATGGTCCGGTTAATGAATGCCATTTATGCACCTGACTTTGGCAATTATTTCTTTTCGAATCGGCTATTAGATAAGGGCCAACAGCCATGCAATCACGATCATCATAAAATTGCATTCGAAATTGCGACAATGGGCGGCTGGGAAGACCAAAAAAAAGCACCAACAACAACAACAACAATACATATATACATATATGTATATATAAATATATATATATATATATATATATAGCCACAGCCACCACAACAACGAAATGCGAGCGCAAGCTGTGACATAAATGAATTTATGTGCGGCAATTACAGCAATTATCAGAGCAACAAACACACACACACACACACACAACAGATAAACACCCACACACACCCACACACAATTTGTACACATCGATGAATAAATAATGCTAAAGTACTATTACAAAAATTAAATACCCTGTATGCATTACAGATAATAACAAATGAATTTTCTTAAATAACTTTTTAGCCTTAAGCTTTGTGTTTAAAATGCCAATAAATATTTTATATTTAATATATAATAATAACAATAGTTTGCGTGTGGTAAACAGCAATAAAATATGTGTCTTAAGCTGCACTTTAAATGGTTTTTAGTTACTTTTAGCCAACAAACAAATTAAACAATTGATTTGTTAATTTAACAAAGACTTGTGTTGTCAATTTGCCGCATTCATTATTAATGAAATGAGAAATTTGGAATATTAAACTTATGTTGCAGTACAAACGGAGTGGCATGCAGCTGTGGCCGAATCAAGTATACGCCACCTGTGACCGCAAAGCACGAGCTGGTGGCCGAGCGGCAGCAGCTGTAGCAGCAACAATAGACTTAACAAAGGGCAGCAAGCGAGACAGAGCGAACGAACGGGACTAGAGCTAAGCTGGCGGCTGTGTTGAGCAGCGTAAGACAGAGACAGACAGCTGTTGTCGCCGCCGCATGTGGCAACAACAACGCCGCCTCGCACAACCAATCAAATAGTCAGCGGTTGTCAATTAAACTTAATTATGTTGTCCATTCCAGAGACGATGCAAGATGCTCAGCCACAACAACAGCAACAACAAAAATGCCAACAACATCACATTAAACATCATGCTCATGTGTGTATAAGTGTGTATGTGTGTGTGTGTGCCATAAATTGAAAGCTTGAACAAAAGTAATTGAGCATAAAAGCTGTAAAGCGAATTGTGAATGCGACTTGTCTCTCGCCAGGATCGGCAAACTGAGCTGTGGAAAGCAAAAAAAACACGAAATAAAAAAAAAAACAGCAAAAAGGTTGGGCGTCTGCTTTTATAATATTGAAATGCCACCACAAGCAACAACATGCCACCACATTGTGCCACATGCCGGAGGTTGCACGCTGACATGCGGGCTTCTTTGTCGCATTTTATACATTTTGTACGGCGGGCCACGAACTCTATATGCAGCTTAAACTGTTATAATTAATGGTATTCCTTTGCCAGTGATTTTTGCATTTTTATAGTCTGTTAATGAATGTCACATTGGATGGGAGAAGATCATTCAATGATTTGTTCATTAATCGAAAAGGCCTTAAAGCATATAAAAAACTGATGACTGGGTTCGAATCCCACGGCTTTTGTTCATATATAAAGTATTGAAACCAATAAGAACTCATTTTCAAAGCTCAATTGATATGTTTTTCTTCATATCTATATTTGTTCATATATCTACATTTATCTTTCTTTCTTTCTCTCTCTGTCTGTCTGTCTGTCTGTCTGTCTGTCAAGGACTCTTGCCCTCAAATTGTTATAAGAAACCGCCGTCGCATTTCACCCATGAGAGCAGTTGGGATAAAACCACGGGAATAGCACTCAAAAATGTTGAATGAATTGTATCAAATGACAGAAACCGAAATGAAACAAAACAGAAATGAACTGAACAGAACAGAGGAGAGTACAGGAAAAAAGAGGAAGGACAATCGAACTGAATTCAACAGAATCGAGTAGAAAGGACGCCCCACAGTTCAATGGACGATTTTGACTTTACTTCGGTCGCTGATGGCCCCCAACTGTTCTTTGCTTATTCTTCTTATTTCATTTTTTTTTTCTCTTTTATTGTACTGTTTTTGGGGCGGGGTTTGATTCGTGTTTTATTGTGTGGCAAGCCACCAAAAAAAAAAAAAAAAAAAAAAAAAAAAAAAAACTTGCAAGGCAAAAGCAATGGGAAAAAATATAAAAGAATCATCTACTGATGGGTGGTTCTAAGTTTTGCGACTGGAACTGAAGCCGGCGGCCAACTGTTGTGCAAGCTGCTATAGATTACCGTTAACGACAAATACCAACTGTTAAATTGCAGTAAATGACTCAAAATGACTGAAAATGACGCAAAAACACGAAGACACGAAAGCGAACGAAATCAGCTAAAGAAACGACCAAAAAGAAAGCAGTCAACGACTTCGCGATACTCTGTTAAGAGTGCTTAAATAAAATGCTGTCAAACTGTGTCACAAGAATCCTTCTTAACAACATTTACTAAAAAAAACTAAAAACAAAACAAAAAACAATACACCCTTTATTTACTTCGCGAACAGGGTATGCACCGAAAGCAGCAAAATTTGTTTTCTACAAGTTTCGTGTAGATTTTCATTAGCAGCAGCAATGGCCAGCAATGAAATGAAATCAAATAAATGAAACGCTTCGCCCAGACGAACGAACCGAAGAGAAACTTGGGATTGTGAATGGGACTGTGGGTGGGATTGGGGTGGGGTGTTTACCTGTTGCGACGGAAAGCAGCCGAAAAGCAATCGAAATCGATTTGACGCTGCGCGCAGCGGGCCAAATAAATTTATAACATTTAAGGCGCTCACGCGACGCGACGCGAAGCGACGCGACTGTCAAGAAACTTGGCAGCCAAGGCCCCCAAAAAATCCACCTCCTCCTACTATTCGTTTCTCCAAGGAAAGCCACAATACTAATCCGCACCTAAACGTCCTGCGTCCTGGCTGGGTCTGGATTGTGCGCGCTGTGCGCTGTGCGTGTTAGACAAATAAAAATGGTCGCACACACACACGCACACACACACAGAGACATCTCTGAAACTGGGTGTGTATTTGCGGGATAGGTACTCATTATGACAACTGCGTTACGTATATTATATTCTTTCGTATTTTTGGTTACGATCAAGTCGACCAGGTCCTTGAACTTCACAGCAGGCTGCGCCCGACTCGAACTTTAACTTTAACTTTAACGTTAACTTCAACTTTAACTGTGACTGCGATAAGGCGTCGTTTGTTGTTGTTGCCCGTTGGCAAACCATTTTACAATTGCACCCTAGAGACGCTGAAAAGTAACTTAGCTCAGCTCAACAAACAAAAAGCAATTGCTAACAAAAAAAAAGAAGGTAATAAAACCTGCTTCATGTGAATTTCAAATCACCAGAGAGACTTATATATGTATATATATATATATATATTTTTATATATTATTATATATTATATGTGTGTATGTCTTTGTATGTCTTTATAGACTGACTAAGCTTTTTGTTGCCAGACTATACAATTTAACATGTCAGCGTGTGAAACTATTATAAATTTATAACTCTAGCCAATTGATCAACGCTTAACATATAATTTGAAGAATTGCTGCCCTTAATTGGAAGATACACATATATAAATATATATATATTTTTGTTAAAAATAAAGTCTTGCACATGCATTCGAGTTGGCTTTTGTATTATTCAATGTGGGACAGAACATCTGCAGAGTGCAGTCTATAAACCGATTACAGAGCATTAAAAACCCATTAAATTGTGTCCTTCTGACTAATAACTATTAAATAACTTAACATGCAGTAAGCCTGCTTACCTTGCAATACTAACGGAAGCATATGCTTCAATTCAATTGTGATTTAGCTATGAACCGAACCGAACCCAACCGAACCGAACCAAAACGAACCGACTCGAAATGATTCGAACTGTGGCAAACGGAATTCCAACCAATTTGATGACAGAGCACAAAAGCCGCAAAAAGAAGAGCACATAAAGCGCTTAGCGGGATGTGAGCAAAGGACATGTCATATGTGTGTCCTTCCCAGGAAGCATGTCTGTAGTTCACCACATCGGCAGACCAAGTTACCGCAGAAGGTGCAAAAGGCTCAGCCAGAAGGATATTCAAAGAGAAAGGGGAACAATCAACAGTGAAAAAGTCGCAAAGGATTTTAAAATAAGAGCAATCAATTAGCAATAAATAATTAAAGGCAAAAATTATTACACACGCTACTAAACAATAATATAAAAATAAAAATAAATAAAAATAAAAACAAAAATATATATAAAAATAAAAATAAAAATAAAAATAAAAATGAAAATAAAAATAAAATAAAATAAAATAAAAGTAAAAATAAAAAATAAAAATAAAAATAAAAATAAAAATAAAAATAAAAATAAAAATAAAAATACAAATAACAATAAAAATAAAAATAAAAATAAAAATAAAAATAAAAATAAAAATAAAAATAAAAATAAAAATAAAAATAAAAATAAAAATAAAAATAA
>SCDZ01000574.1:0-62654 GCA_004143845.1 Drosophila lacertosa | reverse complement strand
AGTAACAGTAACAGTAACAGTAACAGTAACAGTAACAGTAACAGTAACAGTAACAGTAACAGTAACAGTAACAGTAACAGTAACAGTAACAGTAGAAGTAACAGTAGAAATAACTAATAAAAGTAGCAGTTACATTTTCAATCAGGAATATCAATTAGATTTTTTATTATACCTGTAAATATTAACATGATAGTTACAATTACCAAACGGTAACATTAACAGTTACACTCTAACTACCAGTTACTGTAATAATAACAGCTAAACTAGCACTTACAGCAGTAACAGCAACTGAGGTTGAACCAACAACTAGAACGAGGACATTCGTTTATATTAAGAATGCACGAAACTACGCTTCAATTAATTCTCAAAGCAAATAATAATCTATCATACGCAGAGTTAGCCGACATTTTCAATTATGCGGTCTATGGGAAATTCTGGGAAATTTACCAAAACATATAATTGCAACTGTGGGCTATAATTAAATCTAATTGAAATCATTTTCGTGGAAAAGCGAACTGAATATGACACATGCTGCAAGCTACAGGTGACATAATTACAGTTGCCCTATGCTCTACTTTGGCCACGCCCAACCCCTCAACAAAAGGGCTATAATCATGCATTATATGTATATAAATATATACATCTATAGATATATAGACAACACACAGTGGGTCAAAGTGCACTCACTGGGTGAGTGCCTTGGGGCGATTCAATTAAGTTGAAACCCATTGTCCATTTCGTGGACAGCTGCACATTAGATGTGCATTAACCCACATCCTGCGTCAACCGCAAGGACTTTCGCCCCCGGTTGCTCGATATCGATATTTGTATTGGCGCCCCACTTTTTGGGGGCGATTGAACAGGTGCTGACACAATTAAAATGTATACCAAAGCGAGCGGCAAATCTCAATTAGGCGACCCTTCACTTTGCTACCCCCTCCCCTTACGCCAAATGCATTTTGCCCCATGTCGCCACGTGCTTGGGCCATAAAAAACTAACAGCGTGTGTGTGTGCCTGTGTGTGTGTGTGTGTGTAAGTGCTGGGCGCGAACTGCAGCCCATAAATTGCATTTAGTGGTAGCAACAACAATATCAACAACAACAATGCAATGTGTCATGCCAGGTTTTGTGGGCGTGGCAGCTTTCTTTGCCTTGGCCAATAAATCCAATGCGTATAGACGTGGAAGCCAGCGAGCGCCTCTGGCCAAAAACAATTGAGAGTCAAAGTGACACATTGACACATTAACTGACAAACACACTAAAACACACTTAACCACACACACACACACACACACACACTAACACACACAGACAGTTTTATTGACACACTGACAGAAAATTATGAAAATGAAATTCTAGAACTTACCATAAAAGCTAGAGACTTAAAATTTTAAATATTTTCTCATTTCAGCTTGCTTTAGATTTTTAGGTTACGCCCGAAGGGGGTGTGGCAAATTAAAGGAAAAGTTTTTAAGCTAGTACTTATCTGCAGATTATTTAAACAATTCTTTGAAGTAGTATTTTTTTCTAAAAAAAACAATTTAACATTAATTTATAGAGAACAAAAAAAATATATTTAAAAAATATTTACTAAATCACAAGTATAAAAAAAAGCATACCAAAAGTTGAAATAGAACTTTTCCAATTACTTTCACTACATGCAATTTACGCTTAGCTCTTCTAGTTTCTTGCAGTGTATTGTACAAGAGAATGCAAGAAAAAAATTGATAACGATGGCTGCGCATCGTTGCACTTGTAAATTGAAAACTGAGAAAGATTTTTGCAAATACTCAATGCACATATAGAGCATTAAACAACAGTGTGTATATGTATGTGTGTGTGCGAAAGAGACAGAGAGAGAGAAAGAGACAAGGTAGCAAAGTGACAGGCAAGCAAACTGTAGCACTTATTTTTGGACATCACTCAAGCTGTTCTCTGTTCCAATTCCCATACCTGAACTACAAATCCCCAAAATGCCAGTCAAGTAAAGTAAAGCATTTGCTTCAAGTGCTCAACTTGAGGTCCTTGCTTTAAAGCCTTTGCCTTTCTCGCTGCAATCCTTTTTGGCCAGGCGGTTTTCATGTCAGCTGCCAAATAAATTCAATTAAAATGCAAAATAAATGCCAAACGAATGAAGTGTGTGTATGTATATGTGTGGTTGTTTGTTTGTGTGTGTGTGTGTGTGTGTGTGTGTGTGTTTGGGCCAAGAAGGCAGCTCCGCAAAATGTGTACAATGGTCAAAAAGGAATATAAAAGAAAAACCTCACACGCAGACCCTTGTAATATTGATAAAGCAAAAGTTTTCAGCAAATTTGACCACAAAACGAAAAAGTAAAGAAATTGACATACAAATCACACAAAAATCAAATAAAATAAACCGAAATAAGCAACAAATAACAAATAAAAAATAAAATAAAATATTTTATAAAGAATGCAAAAGTTTTCACTTTGAGAGTGACAGGCACTCAAATAAGTATATACACACATGTACCTAAATACACATATTTATATAGGCAAGTCTGCCTGTGTGTGTGCGAGTGTTTGTGTGTGTGTGTTTGTGTGTGTGTGTGTATGCACATTTAAACCACTTGCACTTGCAGGCTATGCGAGGGTCGCAAGAAAAGTAAGCCATAGTTACAGTTGCCTTTTTAAAAGCCCAAAAATGTAATTAGCAGGCTTTAAACCGTTGTTAAACTAACTTGATAAACCGAATCTGCAATTAAACGATTAATTCAAAATTTTTATTGTTGAGCCAAACTTAATATTTATCAAAACTGAAAACTAAAAATAAACCCGTTAGCTTTAGTTTTAACTGTAAACTAACAGTTATATAAATTAATAAATATTTGTTAAATAGAAATTTCAATTTAAGCAGCTTTTTACCATAGGAATATTTTCTGCTTCTTAATTTACGTAAAATTTTTCTATCAGTTAAACTTAACTTATTAATTTAAATTGTATTTAAATAAAGTAAAGTATTTATTTTAAGCAGCTTTTAACTTTGCAAACTATTTTTGCTACTTACTTAAAGTTCAATTCTTGCATTCAGTTGAACTTATCGTTATTTTTGCGAAAAGTGTGCCAAAGTAAAAACAAATTTTAAAGCTGACCTCTTGTAAACGTAAATGGAAGAAGGCTTTCCTTCTTTTCTTTCTGTCAAAGTGTGTGTATTTGTTGTATGTGTATGTGTGTGTGTGTGTGTGTTGAGTGTGCGCTGGCAGCACTTGAAATGTTTGGTCATCAATATTAAATCAGTGAGCCACACAAACCAACTAACACAAACACACAAACACACACACACACACACATAATATATACACACACTCAAAAAGGAACTCGTAAGTGCCAGTCGCACAATGAACCATTAAAAGTTGCTTCGTTTGGCAAAGCAAATGCCAAAAAGGGGACGAAAATGGGCAAAAGAAGCAGCTACAAGTGCATAACTGTTACTTAGACAGATACCCTGGAAAATAGAATGTTTCAATCATAGAAGATTGGGTTAAGCTTAGTTTTTGTTAAGTTTTCAAAATAAGATTTTTTACTAAGTTTATAAAAAGTTAACTTAAAGTTTTGGTTTAAAACTTGTTTGAAAGAAAAGTTTTTTTTAGAAATTTTTTTTTATTTTTATTTTCATTTTTTTTTTTTTTATTATTATTATTAAAGTAAAGTTTTTTTAGAAAGGGCTTTTTTTATTTTTATTTTTCTTGTTTTTTATTATTATTTATTATTTTAACAGTTTTTAGTCTAAGTATAAGAATAGGTTAGATTGTAAGATATTTAGACTATCAGCCCATTATAGTGCCAATCAGCATACCCTCTTCTAATGTTACTTACTGGGTATCTCAAGCAAACTGCCAACAAATATTGAAAACGCAAAATTTGAGCTTCGTTGCAGTTTTTTTTTTTTTTTTTTGTTGTTACTTTTCAATAATGCAGAAAGCTTCATTGCTGACGAAGAACGTCAAACAACAACAACAACAACAACAATAAAAACAAATAAAGGCAACACATTTGTATATTTGCCCAACGTTTTGGCCGACGCTTTTACCGTTTCTACCATTTTTGTTTTTGCTCTTTTGTTCAGGGGGGCAACGTCGCCTAAAAGCAGGCAACGCCTTTGGCTTATTTATTCGCTGACTTATTTAGCACTTACCAGTATGCAATACATAGCTGCCTTTCAGTTGAAGTGAAGTACTCGCTGTGCTACAAATTGCACTCGATTTGATTGCCATCGAATTTCAATTGCCATTCCAAATGCAACTGCTTTGAGTTTGAGTTGGAGTTGGAGTTTCTATTTCTATTTGTGTTTGTGTTTGAGTTTGATTTAATTTGATTGCGAATATTGCAGCTGTTGGCTACACTTTGTTTTGGCCATAACAAAAAGCCCATTTGCTCAACTATTAACCATTGTTAAGTCACAACGACAACAACAACAACAATAATAACAGCTGCCGTTTAGCTTTATTTAACCTCAATTCATTATTCATTGCAAATTGCGATTTTGTTGTTGTTTAAAATTGAACGTTTTTAGTATTTGTTTTTTATAAATGGTTTTTTCTCTTATTGATTTCTTTTGAATAGAAAGTTTGTTTACATGCAATTAAACTTTGTTTTCGCCACGTCAATAAGTTGGCAACAACTTGACAGCAAGTTTGCCATTTTTTTTTTTTATTTGCTTCTCACAAACTTAACAGGTAAATAAATTGCCTGCTTTTAATAGGCAGA
Source organism: Drosophila lacertosa (assembly GCA_004143845.1). Classification (NCBI taxonomy): domain Eukaryota; kingdom Metazoa; phylum Arthropoda; class Insecta; order Diptera; family Drosophilidae; genus Drosophila; species Drosophila lacertosa. Next base: position 57,929 of record SCDZ01000574.1, on the reverse strand, counting down.
TCAGTCAATAACAGCTTAAATGCTGAAGTGAAAAAGACTTTGACAAGTTGTTAAAGTGATTATTAAGTCCAAGATAAAATGGATAAAGATTTTTTTAAATTAAACAATTTGATAACTTAACTGATTGATAAAGTAAAAATAAAGTACACTGCTAACAGTTAAATATGGGATAAGTTAAAGAGTAAAGTCAAGTAATAAAGTAGGAAAAATAATAATAAGCTTTATAGTGTTGAAAAGCATATAAAATAGCATTAATTGAAGACTATATAAATGGATTTAGCTATAATAGTTAGTTATAAGCAAATTAAGTTTAGTTGAAGTTATTTAAATACAGGGTATCCGTTCGTCAGGCACACTCGTTTTACACACGAAAACAATTTGAACGATTGAGTTTAAATTTGACGGCAAATTGAATTCGATTTTCCGATAGTTTTTGCATTGGAATTCGAATCATTTATTTTTTGTTGTTATTTTTTTTATTTTGTTTTTTTTTTTTTAATGTGTTTACGCGCTCGGCAATTGAAGGTCAAAAGCGAAATTAAAATGCTATTTTATTATTGGAATTTTCGCGCAGAGATTTATTTATTTTTAATTCAATGTGTAAATGTTGATAAATGCTTCAGCCAAAGGCAACCAAACTAACAGCGGGCTTCAGCCAAACAACCCCGTTCCCTTTCCCTTTCCCTCCCCCTTCTCCCCGTTATTTTCCGCCTGCTCGACATTTGCTTTGTTGCTGCCCTGATTAATGATGCGTTCTGAGATTAATGTTGCTGCTGTTGCTGTTGCCACGCCAAATTGCAGTTGCCTCAAAGAGTTCTCTCTCTCGCTCTCTCTCCCCTTCTCTCTTAGCCCCTTGGCTAGCCGTTGGCCATGATTGGGCTGATAAACAAAAATTTGAAACGCGCCAAGCGCAAAATTCAAAACGGGCCCCCGGGTCGTATGCGTAATATTTGCTTTGCACGCCCAGCAAACACTATTAAATACCTATAATTGACTTGCCCTGTTTACTGCTTACTAGCTATAAACTTAAGTCAGTAACAACAATGGAGATTTTATATTAAATTATTAAACAAAATCCAATAACATAAAAAGCATTTAATAAAGTAAAGGAAAGGAAAGAAAGTTGTGTTGAGAAAAGCAAATGCTTTAAATAAATAGTTTTAATTCTATTAACTAGAAAATAAATATGAATTAAAAAGCAATACAATTTATTAATAATTGTAATTTTTTCTTTTCTTTTACAGGATCCCAAGATATTGGATAAGGTAACCAAAAAGAATGGCACTAATATACCCGAGCTGGATAAACGATCGCTAACAATTTGCTCGAACACGGATTATATCAATATAACATATCATCATGTTATTTGCCCAGATGCGACAACGGCTAAGGTAAATTATTTTAACAAAACAATATAAATCAATCAAATCAGATCAAGTAGGATTTGTCGAAGGGAGACTCTAAAAAGGAAAATTTATCGTTTTTTTTTTTTGGCCATCATCATCGATTCCTCATGCTCATACTCTCTGTACTTATAGATCTGGCTAGATGGCATACGAAAAATAACACATAATGTCAAAGCGAATAATATCTGTCCCATGATGTGTCTCAGAAAACAGTAAGTGGACTTCAAACAGTGCCCACAATTTCTATAATAGACGCACTTTATATACTCTACAATTTGTGTTCGTGTGTTTTGTGTTTTTAAACCAAACCAAACACAATCATCAATGAAAACTCAATTCTCTAAAAGGTTTTGCAGCACGATGAAATTTTTTTACATTGCTTTTCACACATACACAAACATCACACATACATATACATTTTATATATTATCTATCAAATATTATCGATTCATCAATTTATTAATCTATCAACTGGATAACTGTACATAATTACAATTTCGATTTATTTCATTATGTTTTCTAATTTGCATGTCTTGCGCATTCTGTTTTGTTCCTATCGTTATTGTTATATTGTCTCTGTGTGTGTGTGTGTGTGTGTTATCGTTATCGTTATCGTTGTCGTTATCGTTATCGTGCAGAGCTGGCAAAAGAACTTGCGCCTCATAACGCATAACAATCGCGCCACCAACGTCTGTCCACGCACCAATCTTATGAAACAGTAAGTTACAATTCGACCTATAAGAATAACTAAAGTAAGCTATCGATTTTGGAGCAAACATATCGATTAAGGGTAAGTATTTTGAAAAAAAAGGTTTTTTAAATAAGTTGAGAAATTAGGCTTGATTTTTGGTAAAAAAGTATGCTATTTGACTTAAACTAAAAATGAAGAAATATTCTAATCCTTTGTAAGATAAGCATTTAGAAGCAAACATAAAGAAATGGGCTTTAAAGTAAAGTTAACAGGCTGAAGCAACTAAAATACTTGGAAAAAGATTTCTCATGCCACTTAAAGTGAACAGTAAACATTAAATGCAATACAAAGCATAAAATAATTGAACTGTAGACAAATAAAACCAACTATAATTTGCGTTAAACGAATTCGCTATTATAATAGTACAATACAAGTGAACATGAATAGAAGAATTGAACATACATAAGCATAAAAAGCAAAGTGAAGTGAAGCAGACAATAAAAATGTAAGCAATATGTACTGCAAACATATATGTACATATATTGTGTATAAATAAAAATAGAATTCACGAGTAGATAAAAAAGACAAACAAATTTATATATATGTATATATATATATATATATACACTTAGCACACACACAATATTCAAATTGAGCACCTTTAGAGCAATGAAAACATTTGCAAATTGTATATTATTATTGCTAGCAAGTTGTCTAAACAAATCGAGTCTCTGGGCCAGGTGGGCGTTCAGTTGTTGCGGAAACGGAAACGACATCATCAGCTGCCACCTAACCTCACTTTTCCCAGTCTCACTCTCTCTCTCCCTCTCTCTTTCAGTTCGCCCACCGTAAAATAGTTGGCGTTGTTTCAACAACACACAACAAAATTCATTTCATTTGCATTTCTCTCCAGCTTTAGTTTCCATTATAAAGAAATGAAGCTATTTCCTCTCACTGGTTTATTCTTTTTCTTTTTTTTCTATTCTTTTTATTTTGCCGTTAAGCCAACGCCAACTCATGATAAATGGTAAACTGAGTTTGTCCAGGCCAGGACTGCAAACCAGGAATCTATGAATAATAGAGTACGCAGAAGCTTCACAATAAAATTATCAACATTTTGCATAAACGAACCAAAGACAACGAATCCAAACATGAGCCATTAAATTATCGAATATTTACTCTTATTGCTTTCCTTTTCTTTTTTCTTTTTTGCTCATATTTCAATTTGACTTCTCTGTTCGCTTCTTGCTTAATATTCTTTTCAGCTACTACTGTTGAGGCAATTACATTGAGGCTTCTTATGTAAAGCTTCTTAGAGTTTTTAGTTGTTGCTTCTTTCTGCACTGCGTTTTCCTTTAAAGCTTCTTACTTTATTGCTATTGTGTCAATTTTCTTGGAATTTTTGGTCCTGTTGCATTTGCAACTGTTTATTTAAGCTTCTTTTGGTGCTTCTCGCTATTTAATAATCTTCTTGCTGGGCGACATTCAATTTCATTGTCGCTTTTGTAGCTTCTTGTTTATGCTTAAAATTGTTTCCTAACAAGCGTCTTTTGCTTCTTTTCACGCTTCTCGCTTTAAAGCTGTTTTAGTGTCAAGCTTTAAGTTGCTTCTTTGCTGCAACTTGTCCTTTTCATTTGACTGCACTTTCGTCTAGTTGCAGCTGTTTCTGCTTTTGCTTATCCTCCGCTTCTTCCTTATGCACTATTTGACAAAGTAGAAAACTGTGTTTCACTTCATGCTTTCACTTTAAGCACCCAATTAAAGTTGAGTGACATTTGTAAGAGTTCGCCTCGCATTCTGTTTTAGTTAACTCAACTTAACTTTACAATTGCTTCTTCCTTATGTTTATTTGTTACTTGTTTCTATTTTCTATCGTTGACATCTGTTCATCAGCTTTTGTATGCCATACACTTCTCGCAAATGCTTCTCTCGCCGAAGTCAACTTTAATCTGTGTGTGTGTGTGTGTGTGTGTGTATTTGTGTGTGGGACAGAAAAAAGTCCCGACGGCAACAATTTCATGTTTGCATTGGCAATTCGTTGACCCAGTTTGAAAAATTTGTTATTGTTGATTGTTGATTGTGTTCTTTATGGGGCATTTTATGGTAAGGTCTCGGAGCATTAACTGCAATTACTTGACTTGACTTGACCTGGCCCAGGACCAGGACCCGGACCTCCTTTAAATAAGGCTATTGTGCTCAGGCTTGACTGAACAACAACAAGTTAAACACGCAAATCCTGCGCCAACTGATGAATGTCCTGTTGCCCTGTTGTCCTGTTGTCCTGGCATGCAAATGAAAGGCATTGTTAATGAAATGCGGCCACTGCATTTTTTTTTTTTTACTCATCTTTCATTTCGGGCTGCCAATTAATTGCAAATGACAATTAACAATATCAATTTTAATTACACTTCAGTTTCACGACTTTCGCCTCGAAATGTCCTTTAAAATTAAATTTTCATTCTCATTATTGACACAGCAAAGTTGTTAATGGAAATGCATTTTCCATTTTTGCTTTCACGTATTTATTGAATTCAATTTTTGTTTTTTTTTTGGTTAAATTGCAAATTTAGTTCAAATTCAATTCGAGGCTTAAACACTAATTGATTTAAATTCATTTGAATTCGCATTTTTCTCATTTATTTTGAACAAAAGCTTTCATCATAATGCATTTTATTTAGTTTGCATCGCTTTTTAAACTCATTTTGCATAAATAAACGGAAATAAAATGAACATTTTGTTTTATGTTTGGATTTCTTAGAAAATCAATATTTGCCTTTTCATACATTTTATTCTTTAATTGCATTTTCGAATTTTCCTTAATTTGTACTTTATTTCTAATTGCAATTTATGCAAAATCAAATGCGCGACTTTAGCATTTATTTAAATGTTTATTTAATTATATATTTAACTACTATTTAGATGTAATTGTAATAATAATTATAACAGCTTCATATATAGATTAAACCTAATTTAAAGTACTTTAAGTTTATTTAAATTGTACATTAAAAGTTAAATCGAATTGTTTAAGAAATGAAGTTGACTTCAAATAAACCCAACAGGTAAAGTATATTTTATTTATAGATATGTATTTGTCTATATGTATATATATTTGTATAATATTTGAATATCTCTTTTAATTAGAAAATTTTAGTTTTTTGTGTGCTTCTCTCTATTATTTTGTACACATTTAATTAATTTGTTTCCTCTCCTCTCTGTCAACTCATTTAAGTTGGATGCGTTTGAGCTATTGCGTGGAGAAGAGCGGCAAAATACCGGTCAAAACATTGGCCAAAACATTTGCATCTGGCAAAACTGAGAAATTGGTGTACACGTGCATCAAGGACGCAGGATTGCCCGACGACAAGAGCGGCACAATGACTAAGGAACAATTTACATTCGACAAGTTCTATGCACTCTACCACAAGGTCTGTCCCCGCAACGACATCGAGGAATTATTCACGTCTATGTAAGTAACTAAATCAACTTGAGTGTTAAATTTGTGCCCAGGATATTTTCCTTTTCCCCCTTACATAGTATTTTCTTGTTGGAAGTTTAAACTTTGTAACCCTTAAATCACATTAAAATTTAAGTATAAGTTCACTTTCTTTTTACTCTAATCTTTGTTGTCAGAGTTTTTTTTTAGGTTAATCCCATTGTTCCCATTTTTCTCAAGGGTCTTTGTCTATTTTGTGCCCGCATTTGATATTCCCTTCACCTTTTCAATTCCACTAAATTTTTTTTAATAATCCGACTATTTCCAGTTATTCTTTCTTCATACAAATTTTCTTAGTATTCGTGCAATTTTTATAACCTTTTTTCATTTATTTGTAAAAACCATTTATTACGAATTTTTCCGGCAATCCAATAAAAATCTGGTTTTCTTACAAATTCTTTAACAAGTTTCAATTATTCAATATTTATTAAAACATTGAGAAAACCTTAGTTCAAAACATAAATAGGACTTCTCTATAGTTTTTCCTGTTATTCCCAGAATTATTTATTGTAAGATAACTTTCTTAATAATTCTATTCGCTGTCAGCAAACTTTTTTTGTTTAATACTTTCAACGTTTCAATAATAATTTTTTTAAGTAATTTTACTGTTGCCATTTATAGATACATACTATATTTATATATTTTATTTATTTATTGTATATATTTATTTTATTAATTTATTGTTAAATTTATTTATATTACATATCCTAACTATTTCAATTCAATTTATTCTAAGCCATTTATGATATTGAAAAATAACTTTAATTCATTTTTCAAGATTCCAAAAAATTATATAACTCTCTCATTTATACATATTACATAATTTAATTTCTTAATTCTTTAGCACCAAGGGTAAACAGGACTTTATTAGTTTGGAGCAGTTTGTTCAGTTTATGAATGACAAACAGCGCGATCCGCGCATGAACGAGATTCTATATCCTTTGTACGAGGAAAGACGCTGCACGGAGATTATCAACGATTATGAGCTCGACGAGGAGAAGAAGAAGAGTGGTAAGTGAAAACGGGTATAATCAACTCCACAATACTCTTTGTCTGCAAACATAAAAAATATAATTGAAAATAATTATGAATGGTTTCGTTGGGTGTGTCCGACTAGAATATACCCTCAACTTAGCTGGTCTTAAAATATTTTATCCTCTTTTACCGAACTTAGAAAGAAGCAGCTAAAGACATATAAACAAACCAAAGCAATTTTTTATGTTACTTAAAATTGTTTAGTTGAAATCAATAGCAAAATAAATTAAATATTTTTAATTTATGTTTTCTTTTAAGCAAAATTTGATGGCCTTATATTTTATATTCTTCGATATATTCCAAATAAAACATATTTAAATATAGTTTTATAATTTCGAGACAAAACTGAGAAACTTTTGTTAAGTAAGGAAAAGAAGAATCTATGGTAAACAAAAGTTCCAGATTATATTTTATTCTAATAAATTAAATATAGTTTATGGGTTCGAAAATGTTTTTCTGTTCATTTTTAAATAAATTTTGAACCAACTCTTTATATTCCTTTTAAGAGGTTTAACCTAAAGATAAACTTTGGTTCTGACTGGTTTCAGAACCCAGAATCTAAACACAAACCTAAAGTAAATCTCAGACAACAGTTTTAACTAAATAATCTAAATCTTTGATAAACTCCAATCAAACAAGAAATCTGAGCTAACAATATTGGCTACTTTTAGCTTTAAAGCTAAGAAAGATAGATAAATACATACATAAATATACTTGATAAATAAATATACACGACTCAAAGTTCCTAATTATTTATTTATTTTTATTTATTTATTGTTTTCAGCACAACTTTCGCTGGACGGCTTCAAGCGCTATTTGATGTCGGATGAGAATGCGCCCGTGTTTTTGGATCGTCTCGACTTCTATATGGAAATGGATCAGCCGCTGGCGCATTACTATATAAATAGCTCGCATAATACGTATTTGTCGGGTCGTCAGATTGGCGGCAAGAGCTCCGTGGAAATGTACCGTCAGACGTTGCTCGCAGGATGTCGTTGTGTGGAGCTGGATTGCTGGAATGGCAAGGGCGAGGATGAGGAACCGATTGTTACACACGGTCATGCATACTGCACGGAAATCTTATTTAAGGTGGGTGAGCTCTTAATTGTAAGATAATATATTTAAAATGTTTTGATTATTGCAGGATTGCATTCAGGCAATTGCGGATTGCGCGTTTGTCTCCTCGGAATATCCTGTGATTCTATCCTTTGAGAATCATTGCAATCGCGCCCAGCAATATAAATTAGCTAAATACTGTGATGACTTCTTTGGCGATCTGCTGCTAAAGGAGCCGCTCTCCGATCATCCAGTAAGCAAATCAACTTAAACTTGATAAATCAACATAATTATATCCATATCCTTTTTGTAGTTGGATCCTGGTTTGCCGTTGCCGCCGCCTTGCAAATTGAAGCGCAAGATTCTCATCAAAAACAAACGCATGAAGCCCGAAGTGGAGAAGGTCGAGCTGGAATTATGGCTCAAGGGCGAACTGAAGACCGATGATGATCCCGAGGAGGATGCCAGCGCTGGAAAGCCGCCAGAGGCAGCTGCGGCTCCAGCTCCGGCTCCGGAGGCGGCTGCCACCGACGCGGCCGCCGAGGGAGGCGGCGGTGCCGAGGCGGAGGCGGCGGCTGCCAACTACAGTGGCTCCACCACAAATGTGCATCCCTGGCTATCGTCAATGGTCAATTACGCGCAGCCCATCAAATTCCAGGGCTTCGACAAGGCAATTGGTAAGCAATAGGATAAGTGAAATGAATGCGGGAAAAATAGAAAGAAGCAATTAGAGAAGTTAAACTTAAAGATAGAGATCTTAGAATAAATGCTTATTTGATACGTTCTCCTTGTTCACTTTTATTGTAAAGAAGTAAGAACTACTATCTAACTAAAGATAGAAAGATTTGTCTAGGAATAGATAAATTTGTTTAGAATAAAAAAAAGAGTATAAAAGAAGTGCAACTAAATTCAAAGCTAACAAGATTTGTTCTTCAGGTTCACTTTATATTAAGGTAAACTCATTAAATATTTAGCTTACAAAGAAGGAGACATTAAATATGTGTAAAAAGAATTAAAGGACTTAATTAAAGAAAAAAAATGAGCTTTATAAAAATAACATATGATTAAAAAATGTGAAATGAAAGGATTAAAATGGAATGAAAGACAAAAAAAGAGAAAGAAAATTTTCTTTAGTGTCACATTTCTTTAAACAACCGAAAATAGTGTCTACTTTTAAAAAGATACAACATTAAAGGGTACTGAAAGATAACTTCATAGATAAACATGGAAATAAAATGGCAAATTAACTGCATGAAAAATATATTAAAATAAAAAGGATATAGAAATCACAGAAAGAAATATATATATATAAAGAATAGCCACAAACAAAGGAAAAAAAAATAATTGTGTTTAAAAACAAAGCTTAAAGGTTTTTGGATAGGAATATAAATAAAACTCAGCGAATAAGAACAGACAAAAGATATATAAAAGATAATATAAGTTTAATAAAATCAAGAGTTAAAAAAGAAGAAAGGGTTATATAAATATAAAGAATTTCTTAGGAAAATTAAGAAAATGTAGTTTCAAGTTTTTTGAAGTGGAATTAAAATAAAATTAATTAAACAAAAAAGCATCCACAAGGAAAAGGCCTAAAAACCGTAGCTGAATATTAGAGTGAGGAGCTGAAATGGGCAAAAAAATATAAAAAAGCGAATTGAAATATAAAGAAAATAAATAAAAAATAAAAAAATAAATAATATAAAAATAAATTAATTTAAAAATAAAATAAAAATAAAATAACAAAAACATAAATAACAATAACAACAAAAATAAATTAAAAAACGACAAAAGAAAGTGTTAAAAAACAAAAATTTAAAGATTTTTGTTTGCGAAATTAAATAAATAAATATAATAAAAAATAGTGGAAGAGTTGAAGTTCAAGAAAAAATGCTTTATGCTTATACGATATGATTATAAATATGATTAGATATACAACTAATCTTCAGATATGTATGTACATATACATAAGTATATATATATATGTATATGTTTAATATAGTATATATATATATATATAATTTCTGTATTTTTTATATAACTTTTGTTGCATTTAGTAAATCTTTGATAATATTTCGGGATTACTTAACTAACTAAATGAGCTAAGAAACCATAGCAAATTTGTTTTCTTAATATTGATTTAAAGTTGAAATAAATAAAAGTACTAAATTACTTTCTCTCCTTTTACATTTAACAGAGAAAAACATTGCCCACAATATGTCATCGTTTGCTGAATCGGCTGGAATGAATTATCTGAAGCAGAGCTCGATTGATTTCGTCAATTATAATAAGCGGCAAATGTCGCGTATCTACCCGAAGGGCACCCGGGCCGATTCATCCAATTATATGCCGCAGGTGTTTTGGAACGCCGGCTGCCAGATGGTCTCGCTGAATTTCCAAACCTCCGATCTGCCCATGCAGCTGAACCAGGGCAAGTTCGAGTACAACGGCGGCTGTGGCTATCTCTTAAAGCCGGACTTTATGCGTCGCGCCGACAAGGACTTCGATCCGTTTGCCGATGCGCCCGTCGATGGCGTCATCGCGGCCCAGTGCTCGGTGAAAGTGATCGCCGGCCAGTTCTTGTCCGACAAGAAAGTGGGCACCTACGTGGAGGTGGACATGTTTGGTCTGCCCTCCGACACGGTCAAGAAAGAGTTCCGCACTCGGCTGGTCCCAAACAACGGTCTCAATCCGGTCTACAACGAGGATGCCTTTGTCTTCCGCAAGGTTGTCCTGCCGGACTTGGCCGTGCTGCGCTTTGGCGTCTATGAGGAGAGCGGCAAAATGATCGGACAGCGCATCCTGCCGCTGGACGGCCTCCAGGCGGGTTATCGCCATGTCTCGCTGCGCACAGAGGCCAATTTTCCGATGTCGTTGCCGATGCTGTTTGTGAACATCGAATTGAAGATTTATGTACCTGATGGCTTTGAGGATTTCATGGCCATGCTGTCGGATCCGCGCGGTTTCGCCGGCGCCGCCAAGCAGCAGAACGAACAAATGAAGGCCCTGGGCATCGAGGAGCAGAGCGGCGGCGCCGCTCGTGACGCCGGCAAGGCCAAGGAGGAGGAGAAAAAGGAGCCGCCGCTGGTCTTTGAGCCTGTCACTCTGGAGTCGCTGCGCCAGGAGAAGGGCTTCCAGAAGGTGGGCAAGAAACAGATCAAGGAGCTGGACACGCTGCGCAAGAAGCACGCCAAGGAGCGCACCACCGTGCAGAAGACCCAAAATGCGGCCATCGACAAGCTGATCAAGGGCAAGAGCAAAGATGATATTCGCAACGATGCGAACATCAAGAATGCGATCAATGATCAGACCAAACAGTGGACAGACATGATCGCCAAGCATCGCAAAGAGGAATGGGACATGTTGCGCCAGCACGTCCAGGACTCCCAGGATGCCATGAAGGCGCTCATGCTGACCGTGCAGGCGGCCCAAATCAAACAGCTCGAGGATCGTCATGCCAGGTTAGCTACCACAAACAAATATTCCCATTCTTATTTCTCACTTTCATTTATTTATTATGCGCAGAGACATCAAGGAACTCAACACCAAGCAGGCCAAGACCTCCGCCGACACCGCCAAGGAGGTGCAGAACGACAAGACGCTGAAGACGAAGAACGAAAAGGATCGTCGCCTGCGCGAGAAGCGCCAGAATAATGTCAAACGCTTCATGGAGGAGAAAAAGGTGCGACCCTTAAAATACTCGCTTTAAAATTAATTACTTTAAAGTATTTATAAAACTTTTAGTACTTATTTATTTATTAATTTAATCTCTTAGAGCCTTTATATTATTATATCCTTTTTATTTACACATCGTTTTGCATCTTAGTTCTTATCCTTCACATTTCTTTGTTAGCTTTTTCTTTTCTTTTTTATAGTCTTTAAATTAGTTCCTCATGTTTTCACTATTTTCACATTCCTTAAATGCTTGTGTTCGTATAATTTTCTTCTTTTATTTCTTTTCATATCATTTTTCTTATATTGAACTTTCATTTTATTTATAACCTTTTTGGATTTCTTTAAAGCTCTTGATTCATTTGCCTTTTGTTTATCAATTAATTGTCTTAATTTTAAATTTATTATTTATTTTATGTACTCAACATTAACATACATATTCATTTCCTTTTTTATTTCTTAATATTTAAAATATATATATATATTTATTTTTGTTTTTTCTCTAACCAATTTGTAGTTATTTTTATTGTTTTGGTATATTATGATATCTTTATATCATATTTTATTGTTTGTTTGACTTTTTTATGTACTTTTTTCTTATTATATTTCTTAATTCGTAAATAATTACATACCTCTTTTTTATATAATAATTTAACTTTTTTTTAGACTTCTTGAAATATTTGTTGTGCTAATTTCGTTCCTTTGTTTTTTATTGTTTTCCACTCGGACATAAATCCTAATTCTTTTCTAGCCTTCATTCCTTAACGTATTATACATTTATATATTTTTTTATTCATATTTAAAACTGAAATTCCGTTTTTATTTATATTCTTAATCCTCATAAAAATAATGTATATTTGTATTTTATTTATTTATTATATATGTATATTCCTAATCCTCATTATCTTCTTTCCTTTTTTCCACAAACATTCTTTTAGAAATTCTTTTTTATTTATTTTTTTAGTTATTTTTATCTTTCTATTCTTTGATATATATATTTCTGCTAAATATATATTTTTATTTTAGTACCTTCATCTCTATTTACTCTTATTTTTGTGTGTTAAATTTGCCTATATTTTCCTTTATTTCATTTAAATAATATATACCAACATTTATCTAGTTTTTACCATGATCATATCTTTTTAAGTTTAATTTTCCTTTATATACCTAGCGATCTTAACATATTCCCATTTCTTTTATTCTTTAGCTAAATTTGTATCTTTGATTTTCTGCAATCCATGCAGAATAATACTATACTTTTTATAGATCCTTTTGATATGTGATACTAATCGTTATTGTGATCGTTCATTCGCAGCAAATCGGCGTTAAACAGGGTCGCGCTATGGAGAAATTAAAGTTGGCCCATGCTAAGCAGGTCGAGGAATTTAGTACCGATGTGCAAAAGGTACTAAATGAAACACGGCCGCAGACCGACACTATAACCAGTATTGAGACTGTACTTTAGACCACAAAATAGAAACAAAGCAAATGAAAATACCGATACCAAAATCAAAAAAAAAAAAAACAAATAAATGCTAAACGTTAACCGGTTAACCGTTGTTTACCGTTAACCCCCCGCTGAACCGATGAACCGTTTCGATCAATTTCGTATCCATCTGCTAGTTAATTATAGAGCCGTGTAGCAAACTAGAGTAACCAGTAACTATTAACCGAGTAACCGAGTAACCGAGTATCGAGTAACCAGTAACAAGTAACGAGTAACCAGTAACGAGTAACGAATACTCCTCCCACACACAACGTTCTAGTCGCTGCATAAAAAAAAATACAAATTTTGATTTGAACGAAACATGAAAATGAAAAAGAAAATCTATATAAAAAAAAAACACGAAAATCGAATAATCGAAAAAAATTCTTGAGTAGCTGCTAAATTTTAAACTAACTGCTAAGATGTAATTATCTATATCAATTTTTTCTCTATATATGTATATATTTATATGTATATAAATGTGTATTAATATTATTGTCCTAAATTTGCCAAAAACATATTTGTTATTATTTCATTGCTTTATGGCATTTTTTTTTTTTTAATTGTGTTTTTAACGTTGACATTATTCACTAACTGTTTTTTCCCCATATTTCAAGCGTGCTTCTTTTTGTTTTAATTTTATATAATTTGATTTGTGTGTGTGTTTTTTTTTTTTTTGTTAATTGTATATTTTGCTTTGCCTTTGGTAAATGGTTTCATTCCAAAATTTAGTCCTGTATTTGGCAGATAAATTAAATTCCCCAACAAGAAAAAAATGCAGCTCTTCTATATATAATAAATGTCTATCGTGTACTCTCCCCAATATCTCTCTCTCTCTCTCTCTGTCTAATTGTCTCGCTTTCACCTGCATAGATTCAACATTTAAGTGCTAAATTTATTCCCATATTTATTTAACATGAACATTTGAACATTTAAACATTTATCGCTAATTCGCTAAACGTTTTTTGCTGTTGCCAAAAAAAAAAAAAAAAATCGTGTCAAAAGTTAACCAAAAACACGTTTTTCTCTCTCTTTCTCTTTTTCTCCCCCCCCCCCCCCCCCTCTCTCTCTCTCCGTTTCGCTCTTGTTGTCTCTCTCTCTCTCTCGCTCACGCACCTAATCACCGCCGCTGTCGCCATCGCACTGATCAAAACCTAACCTAACATTAACAGCTAATGGATATGTACAAAATCGAGGAGGAGGCCTATAAGAGCCAAGGAAAATCGGAGTTTTATGCTTAGCCCGCAACAACAGGCAACCAGCAACAACAACAACCACAACAACAACAACAACAACCACAACCACAAGAACAACATGTTTAAAGCGAATCTTTAAAAAAACATTAACCCAAAAACAATTCTAAAACTTTTTAAGTGTACGCCTTTTATTTAAAATTTGTACATCTTGAATGCTAAGCAAGATGTACAAAATGAAAAAAATGCAAACAAAAAACTGTAATGAAAAGAAAGTCAACACTTTGTGCTTTATACTTATTTAAGATGTTAACCGAAAGAAAAACAAATATCTATGCATAGATATTTCATTTAAGCCGTTGGGAAAAACTCTTCGAGAAACTATGCAAAGTATGAAAATTTATTCGATCTCCAAATACTTGGAAAACCATATTTAATTATTTGCTGTAAAACTGCAAAAATACTAATCAAATTATATTTCATTAACAAAGGAAAACCTAAAAAAAAATATGAAAAAAATTTGAAAAAAATACCAAACCTGTTGGTATTTTTTGCATCAACAAAAACGGTACACCGATAAGCTTAGACCATGCCATAATTATCCAAACATATTATTTCCAGTTCTCAAAATGCATTGAGCACAGAAATTAAAGCGCATAGCGCGAAAAACTTTTCACTTTAGTATTTTCTTTATAACAAATATATATAAAAAAAAAAGTATATATATATTATTTTTTTTTTTAACTGTTTATAGAGCGGAGAGAGAACAATTACAACTACCAACCACAGTATATATATATGTATACTATATGTATATATACATAATATTATACGTATGTTTCAAAGATGAAAAAAATACTTAACATATACATATGTGTTTCCGATTTTCCACCTAACAGCTTAGCAAATAAAAATACTACAACATATAAGATAACCACAAAAATACAAAAACATAAGACCGACTATCCAGAAAGCAAACAAAAACATAATAAAAAGAAAATGTACTAAAAAACAAAAAGAAAATAATACCCGAAAATTATATAAGCTAGTGTGACAAAGAAAATTTAAATGTATTTAAAAGCATACTAAACTATAGACAGGCATTAAAAATAAAAACTGTTAAATGTTTGTATTTTTCGAACGAAGATCACAGAAAAAAAGCATTTATTTTTGAATAAATGCGTTAAAAATCTTCAACAGCAAACCAAACATAAAAAAAAACGTATATAAAAACTAAAAGCTTAAATACCAGAAATTAAATCAATGTACATCCCAATTTACTGCGAAGCGATCTATGTGCGTAAATGCAAATAAATACAAATATAAAATATATATATATATATATATATATATAAAAATGAAATACCAAAAAAATATATATAAATGTCATAACTCTTTTTTAGTATGAGCAATTCAAATGAAACACCCCTACCGGCAGTTATATACCCCATATAGGTATATTTTATATGGGCCCCGATTGCAGCTAAGATTGCAGAGTATTAAAACAACAACAACAACAAACCAGAAAATACAACAACTTATTAAACTTTATATCAAAAAAAAAAACAAATACAGGCGAAGCGTTTACTTCGCTTAACGGCAAAAAATACTTTCGCGAATTTTACAAAACCAAAAGAAAAACCAACAAGATATCAGTGTTAGAGAAAAAAATACTAATTAATGTCACACTTGAGAATAAAGAATACCACTTGATGCTATTTATTATTAAGTTACGAGTTGAGTTCGTTTAGGTTGCACTCGAAGAAGAAAAACAAAAAAAAAAATTAATAAATAAAACAGAAAATTGTTGTTTCCGTTTTGCATGTCTTGTAGTCGAAAAAGCAAAATATACCAACAAAAAAAATATATATAAAAAATATTAAGTTAAGCGAAAACTTTATTGTATATTTAAAAAGATTAGAACAATCCAAAACAACGCGTTTATTTCACTTGAATGTGCCCTAATTAAAAGAAACAAAACAACATTTACACTGTGCTATTAACGAAAGAAAAAAACCATTTAGTTAACTTGTACGAGGTAATGCTACTTATTTAATATAGATAAATGTATGAATGTACTATATACACGTATATATACATAAATGTATATGTATCTAATCGATTAACCTATGACCATGTATATCTACTTAGAACAATTGCGAGCGTTTTATAAATGTGATAAAAAAAAGATAAAACATTTTATTGCAAGTGGAAAAAACTCCTTTAAAGAAAAAAAAAAAACAAAAAATGTTGCTTAGTTTATTTTTGTCAATTCAGTTCGTTAGCTCGATCTTTAAACGATCATAATTGATGCATGCCGTGGCCTAAAAATTGTCCCCTATCCCTAAATCCCATAATCCCCAATCCGTATCCTTGTTAAAACTCGATGTGTAAGTACTACGTGTTTATTTATTTTTTTTTGTCAAATATGTATGTAATTTTTGTGCACTTAACGAAAAAGGAAAACGCAACCTATAACCTTTGTATTATATGTAATATAATGTGCCAATCCCCAAGAAAAAAAAAAGCGAAAAAGAAAACACAAAAAAAAACCCCAAAAAACACTAAAACTAAAACTAAAACTTGTACAACTATAAAATATTTATTTGATTGTATACATTAGATAGAGGCATAGCCTCTTAGTCGACAACAAAACAAAAGAAAATTAAAAACAATACATATATGTATATTTAACAGGCAAAACTTCGGGCACACACACATACACATGCATAGCTTGGCTGCGTTTGTATTGGTGACTCGCAGTGTGCGTGGAACGCGGCAGAATTTGCGACGCGTGTCTGTGTTTTGTGTCTGTGTGTGAAAGCACAAAAGCTTCTTGCACGGCGCGAGCTTTCGACGCCCCAAAAAAAACTTTTGCCCCAATGTAGTGAAATGTGTCAATTTTGTTTAATACACTTGATTTGAACTAGATTTTATTTAGCGCTTGTATTCGATACTAGAGCAAAACAAAAGAAAATTGTTACGAAGTTAACCCACGCTAGGGGCCATATTTGAGATATATATATAGTTTGTACTATTTCGCTGAATACCAAATCCCACACACGACGTCATGCCTAAGCAACACTTTTTTCCGTTCCATACGAATACAGGGTACAAGTGCCCGTAGGACTATGACAACATTTGCTATGATTCAAATTCTAAATGTGCACGACGAAAAATTAATAGCAAGCTAATGTATAAATAAATATATATTATTATTATTATTATTATTATTATTACAATTATTATTATTATTATTATAACGACTACATACACTTACAGCTATAGTTTAAAGGAAATAAAGAGAAAAAAGTAATCCGAGAGTAATGCAAAATGAAAAGAAAAAATATTCAAAAAGTGAGCGAGGGCAAGAAAATAAAAATGCAAATGAAAGCGAAGTGAAATTAAATTCTATTAAAAATGCTGCGTATGAACTTATGATTATATACATACTATGTAACTATGTATTACACTATTATTATCATCAATATTATTCGTATTATTATGATTATCACTCTTTTCTGATTGTTATAATTTTCCAACCAACTTTCATTGCTCAACAAAAAAAAAGAAAATCGAATTTTTGTCACCGCTTTTCACACTTCCCACTCACAATTTATTTATTTCAACTTAACAGCAAAATATATGCAAAATATGAATATAAAAAAATACGTTCCTAATGTTCACCTCGTATTAAATTTTAATTTCTCCCATTTTAAAAATCATTCACATTTTTCAATTTTGGCTCACAAGAAAACGAACTCGAAAACTCCCTCGATTAAAGCAATTATTTTTTGATCTTGAAGCTGTTTGATTTTGCCGCAAACAAATGGAAAAATTGTAAATGATTGAATTTACGTTCTATATAAGACATATTAACCAGCATATTGCAAATACTTTAGTTTTAATAAATTTTTTTTTTTAAGAAGCAATTCCCCTGCAAAAATAAATACAAACCAAAAACCCATAAAATTTAAACGAGACTACACAAACTAAATATACTAAACATTACATACATATATATATGCATGTATATCTGTCTAACAACTAAATTGAAATCTTCACCTTTGTTTTTGTAAATGAAGAATGTTTATTTGTTAATTTTCTGGAACGCTGAAACGCAAGAAGGGGAAAAATGCAACTAAAAAACCTATACAAAATTTAAAACGAAACCGAATTCTTGGCTGAAAAGTAAAAAAGAGATTTAAACAAAACAAAAATTAAATAAAAATTGTAAAAGATATTTATGAAGTTTGGTGTTGAGGTCATAAAAACAGTTGGAAATAAAAATTTTCTGATGAAACCTTTTGGAGTTGAGTTTTTCTTATACATAGATGCAACTTTTGCTCAAGGCTGGGAACTGGGTATCTCTTAATCCGGCATATCCCACTTAAGCAATCTGAGCTGCATTTATTTGCTGTTATAGTAAAAACTTTGTGGGATCTTTGTGTATGAAATAAATATATTAGGTATATTATTTATTCGCCTATATACAACACAAGGGCAATAAAAACTATATCAAATCTTTTTAGTACTGGCATTTAAAAATAATATTAAAATAACATTAATTCTTATTGGAATAACCAGATTTCAAAAAATAACGAGCTCCCTTGCCAGCGCCACGTAACAGTATGTTAACGCAATGTTGCGCTAACAGCTGCGCAAAAGTGCGCTACAAAACACATCTGCTTGAGCTTTTTGCGTCAGCCTAACATACAACACATTATAAAACAACATAATTTGTAATCGGCAATTTATTGGAAAAGTAACTTAATATAAATCCAATAAAAATGAACAGAATTTGCCAAATTTTGCTGCGTCCGAGCATTGTTGGCCAATTGGCGGCAACAGCGCGTACAGCACCAATGCTGGCAGCGCCGAAATGTTGGTACAGCGCGGACGCAGCTACTCCGCCGGCCGCACTGGACAAAGACACACTGGACAAGCTGGTGCGCACCAACAAGGTGGTCGTGTTCATGAAGGGCAATCCACAGGCGCCACGCTGTGGCTTCAGCAATGCTGTGGTCCAGATAATGCGCATGCATGGCGTCCAATACGACGCACACGATGTGCTGCAGAACGAGGCACTGCGCCAGGGTGAGTGGTAATCCTTGCGATTGTGGCTGGGCAGATTAAACAGCGTTCTTTCTCTCTTTCCCGCAGGCATTAAGGACTACTCCGATTGGCCAACCATACCGCAGGTGTTTATTAACGGCGAGTTCGTTGGCGGCTGTGACATTCTCCTTCAGATGCACCAAAGCGGCGATCTCATCGAGGAGCTCAAGAAGGTGGGCATTCTGTCGGAGCTGCTCAAGTCGGAGGATGCAAAGGATGCTGCGAAAAAATAGTCTACTCAACCAAAGCAACATCACTAATTAACGCCTAAACGCAATGTTTTATTATTAAATGTTTAATTCATATGTTAACTGCAAATGTTTTTTTTTTTTCATTTGTTCACTTTTGCCGATTCGCACGTCGCTGCTTGCGCTCGTTGGCCTCCCTTTCGCGTTGCTCGCGCTGGGCGTCCGCCAGCTCCAGCGACGCTAGCACTTTAATGTGCGCACCCTGTGCCAAATCTGCGACCTGCAGAAGTTCGCGACACTTTTGCTGCGTTTCCGCATTTTGCATATTCACCATTATCTGGGTCAGACAGCGCGCTATGGAGTTCCTTATCATATCGTCCGGCGGCATCGGCAGGCTGCGACGATGCGGCCTGGCCGCACTCGGCACACGTTCCGCCTGCTGCTGTAGTTGTTGTTCCTCCTGATCGGCCATCTTGAATACTGCGTGCTGCCCGCAAAACTGCGCTTCAACTTTTGCCAATAACCGTTGGACAGCGCAGCTTTTTAGACCAGAAAACCTTTGGCTGGTCGTTGGTTGTATTTTCGAAATGTCCGTGTACATACCCTTTAAAGTATGTTCATTCTCTCAATAATTTAGTACCATATTTTTCTTCAATTACTTATAATATAAGCTTATTATTATACAGCTACAATCGACTAAACATCAATTACAAACACTCTCAACTTTATACATAGCGCAAATACTTTATATGCTTGCAGGGTATTTAATACTCGGTACACTGCACCACGCTGATCTTTCATTACTTCGCTCTCTTTTACATTTACCGTTGCAAGCAGACGCTTTTTAGAACTTCTAACTGCAGCAGCTTTTTAGAACAAGACGTTATTTTGTTTTTTTGATTTCATTTATTTTTAAATATTAAAATATATGATATATAATATATATAATACATGTTGATTTAGTTGGTGTTTTTATTTTTTTTGTTATCGTTATTTTGATTTACACACATACATACATATGTAGTATGTTTATGTTAATTGCTTGCACATAATATTTGCTTAAACCGTTGTATAAACATGTTAACTGTATGTTTCTGATTTGTTTATTAATAATTATTATTGTTGTATCGTTTCGTTCGCTTTGTAGGTAATAAGTGGTATCCTTTTTCAAAATAGTTACATACATACAATCAAGGGGGAAAAAAACAAAAAGAACTTATGCGCTACAACTTGCCTATTAGTAAACAATAATAAAAATAATAAAAAGTGTTAAACGCGATATGCCATACACACATGTGCATAGTTATAAAATTATATATATATATATATATATATATATATGTGTAGTTATATAAAAAAAAGTAGTTTTGTAATACTTCTAAAGTTCAGCTTTTGAAAAAAAATAGAGCAGCATTTGAAAGCAATTGGAACAAGGTCGGCCCACAAAGTGGATTGTGCAACGAGTCACGAGTCACAAGTAACGAGTAACGAGTAACGCGTAGCGGGTAGCAAGTAACGAGTAGCAAGTAGCTAGTTAGCGAGCGCAGTTGGCCAACAACAACTGCTGCACAACACTTGAGCCCGTCTCAGACAATCGAGGATTTATCCAGTATGGAGGATGTGTCCAGGAGCAGCTCGCTGCTGCTGCTCAGAATGTCGTAGAGCTCGTGCGGCGCATCGCCGGCAATGGGACTGCCGAATGGAAAGAACGACGATAGCGTCGACAGCTGCAGTGGCCCGCCATTGACCACCTGGAGGCCGTTGGATGTCGAGCTGGGCATCGATTTGCGACGCCTCTCCACGCCATCCACATACTCGACGGGCTCCTCCGGCGGCGGCGGCTGTTGCTGCTGCTGCTGCTGGCTAGGCCGCTGCTCGCCAATCGCTTCGTAGTAGGCGTCGGGCAGCTCGTCGAAGGTCTGCAGCTCAAGGCAGCGCTGCACCTTGGCTATGTTGCTCAGCAGCAGGCGATAGAAGAGATCCACCTGCGGCTGGCCACCGCCGCGTATGTCCAGCACGGGCAGCCAGCGATAGTAGCACTGATCCCACACGGCCAGATCGAGTATACGATGCGCCGGCTGCAGATAACGATCCTGCGGCACGCTCGACTGCGTCGCAAACAGCTGCGGATTAATGGTGTAACGCGACGGCGACGCAGTGCCCGCGCCGGCAGCGACACCGCCGCCAGATGGCGCCAGCAGCTTATGGCCACCCACGGCCAGAGAGCGTCGATGATTCTGGTTGGCGGCGAGATCGCCGCGCTGGCGCTGGTACAGCGGATTGCTGAAGAAGAGCTTGTCCTTGTCGGAGAACTGCTCGCCCCAGTCCCAGACGGGCCGCAGCACCAGGCGGCCCTCGTTGACGGCGCGCGCGCGCTGCGCCTGGCTGTCGAACTGGAAGGTATCGAAGATGGGCATAAAGCAGGCATCCCACAGTGTCGTCAGATACGTTTGCGAGAACTCGAACTCGTCGGGGAACTGTTGCAGCAGCTGCCAGACACAGTCGAGGAAGAGCAAGAAGACGGGACTCTGTTCGCTGTCGGGCGCCTGCTCGCCGCTGGACACATAGACGTGGCCCAGTCGCCGCTGGAACGGATGCTCCAGGGCGATCCACTCCTTTTGGACCAGCGACTGAAAGCCGTCGATGGTGCGAAAGTGCGGATCGAGCAGCAGCTGCGTCAGGCTGCTAATCACACAGCACAGATCGCGTCCGTTCGACTCCTGCAGCACACAGGTTATGTTGGCGCGCAGCGTGGCCGCCGCCTCGGAGGCGTGCCGCAAACAAAGCGACACATACAGCAGCCAGTTGGTCTTCTCCAGCAGACCCAAATACTTGTCGTCCTGCAGCATGAACTTCTCGGGCGTCTCGGGCGTGCACAGGCGTCGCAGCTTATGATACGCACGCTGCACATCCTGCGTGCTGGGCAGCTGATCGGTCAGCTGGATCAGCTTGAGCTGCTTGCGTTCGTCACACTTGCGCACCAGCTCCAGCATAATGTTCTCCATTTTGGTGTCCTGCTGCGAGCCCGGCTGCAGCTCCGCCAGGCGCACCAGCGAGGCGGCGCCGCTGCCATAGCTGTACACCCAGAAGGCGGCGCGTGAATCGCAGAAGGCCAGCGAGAGCTGCAGAAAGCGCTCCACCTCACAACACTTGGGTATGACGAAGTGCGGCGGCAGCGTGTACTTGCAGGCCTGCAGGCGATTCTGTAGCTGGGGCACAGCGCTGGCGCTGATCACCTGCCACTCGGTGGCGCCGCAGCGGATCAGCTCGCGCGCCCAGTCGTTCTTGCTGGCGTACATGCTGACGCCGGCCAGCGTCGAATAGTAGGGCTCCCGATAGGCGTACGCAAAGCTCAGATCGTGCCGCATCGGATACGCAAAGCGGGCCAGAGCGGAGGCGATCAGTTTGCCATAATCGCTGGCCACGCTCAGCTTGGAGTCCTGCTGCTGAAATGCGAACTTGAGCAGGCGAAAGTTCTTGCAGATCACGTGCAGCGCCACGATGCGTCCATGGATGTTGTGCTGCTTGGCCGGCTCCAGTTTCTTGCGGCGACTGCTTGTGCTGGCCATGCGCGCCGCCTGCAGCGCACTGGCCGCACGTCCCTGCTCCGCAATCGTATAGATCTGATCGATGTTGTTCAGCGTCACCTCGTTGCGGCCCAAATACACGTTCTCCTGATACAGATCGCTGGCCAGCGGCGCCGCCAGACCGCTCCGTGCGTGCAACGGCACAAAGGCCAGCTTGAAATTGGTAACGCTCAACAGTCCGAAGGTTGCCTCCTTGTGGCTGCTCCGCGCCGAGGCTGAGCCGCTGCTGCTGCTGCCGCCGCTGTTGATGATGTTGATGTTAATGTTGCTGCTGTTGCTGTTACTGTTCATATAGCTGCTGTTCATGCTGCCGCTGCTGTTGCCGTTCCCATTGCTGTTGCTGCTGCTGTTGTAGGTGCTGGTGGTGCTGCTGCTGCTGCCGCCGCCACCGCCGCTGCTTTCCATGGGCGCAATCGGCGAGTACATGTAGGCGGGCGCAGAGGCGACAATCTGTTCGCCGGCCAGCAGGCGCGGCTTGGCCAGGTGCACGTCGCGCAAGTCGCTGGGCAGACACCATTCGTTGGTGTCCGCGGTGGCGCGCACATCGCCAGCCATGGGCGCCACGTAGCTGGTGAAGGTGTTGCGCTTCCGATGGTCTGGCATATCATTGCTGCCAGTGGCCATCCTCAGCCACTGCTTGTAGTTTCTATTGTTGTTGCCGCTGCTGTAGCTGCTGCCACTGTTGTTGTTACTGCTGCTGCTTGGCTCAGCCAGGGCGACCAATTTTGTGACTTCCACTGTGGCACGTACGTTGAATATTCAATTAATTCTTATTTCCTGTCTGCGACTGTTGCTGTTGTCGCTTTTGCTGTGGGCGCTGTGTTTTTGCACCTGGCCGCTTACCGTTAGCCGCTGCCGCCTCCAATGCTTGGAAAACTGTTTTTGTGGTCGCAGCATAAATACATGAAAAAATAAACCAACAAAACAACAAAGTAGTATTTAGTTGATAGTACAAACATGCATGTGTATGCGGGTATATGTATGTATATATATATATATATACATATATGTAAAACCACACACACAAAGACTATTTACACACACACACGCACTTGTACAATGCAAAGCGCATAAGTATAGGCGGAACATAGGACAAAATTAGAATTATCGTCGTTTTGATAAGTTTATCAGTTGCGCTTACCTTATATTTTCCTCTTCTTTTCGCTGCTGCTGTTGTTCGTGCTTTTGTTGTTGTTGCTGTTGTTGTATTGCTCCCGTTGGCATTTGGCGAGCAAACGTGTATATTAATTTGTCATCTTTGTGCATCATCTAACGACGCACTCATGGAGGCACATAAAGGCATTTATTTATTTATTGTTTTCGTTGTCGCCATAAATATAAATATATACAGCTATATATATATATAAATACACACACACTTATATATGTACATTTATATATGCGTATATATGTTGTCCACTAACACACGCACACAGGCACATTCATTGTATGTACAAATTGGTATCGTTATCGACAATGTACTTGGCTGCCGAAACAGCTGATTTCAATGAAAGCACTTGCAACATTAAACAACACTTGCCGGCTTCGATAGGTTTTGGCCCCCATGTGACGTCATCGTTGTCTATTATTTGCTTTCATGTTTGTATTTTATCAATGTTCAGGCAGCACAATATCTATAGTTTGCTTTTCTTAAAAATTCTCCTTCAGAAAAATAAAATTACAAAAACTTTTTTTTAAATCTGTTGTTAATTTAGCTGTGTTAATGCACAGGACGGTGGCGGTAAAGATACCGTGTGCTTCTTTTATCACATACTGCAGAACAATAATGTCGCATTGTTATTATTGCGATACTTTTAGTGCTGTGTAATTGCGGCATTAACCTATCGGCATTGGTGTTGAACAAGTGGATAGTTTGTCAACACCATCGAGAAAATCACTAGGCCGGCAACCACGCGGCGGACGGTGAGTTAAGCTAAATTCGTTGTTAATTATTTAAACGAAATAGCTTTAAAAGGCAGCCTACGATTCTACTGTAAAGACTGTGCATGATTTGGCTAAAGCGCAGCAGTCGGTGCTTCAAATTTTGCCTACCATACACAACATTCTCGACGTCAGTGATATTCACAAAAACAACAGCAACAAATTCCCAGTGTCATTTGCCACAGACACCGTCGTCAGGCAGGCGAAGCAACCTAATTCCGTATTGCGATAATAAACAACTTAACCAAACCACAAGTCCCTATCAACTAGCGCAGCGCACGATGTCTGACCAACTCAAATATTTGGACATACCCGACAAATCGGTGACCGACAAGAAAATCTACAAGTAAGTACCCAAAACGCCCACGGCACTAATACGTTCGTACAAGCATATGTGTATGCATGTACATATGTGCACACATACACATGTGTTCTAAGTGGATTTGTGGGCCAGCAGCAGTTTGGGGAGTTTTGTTGTTTGTTGGCAATGTGAACTAATTGAAAAACAGCTCAACAAAGATAAACACAATTGGTAAAGTTTTATTTAAAAGAGTTATGCTGCCCAAGTCCATTCAAAAAGTGTACAAAGTAACGTTTTTATTTATTTAATTCTTGTGGTGAGTGATGCACACAAAAGTTTTTTCCCCTACTACTTCACATTCAATTATTTAAAATCATCAATGAGTTGCAAATGACAAAAACCATTCATTGCTCACATTCCTTACATAGAATTCAATTTAAAGATTTGCTCCTTCTCAATTAAACTTTTCTTTAACATATGATTCGTTTTTTGTTTGGTCTTATACTTTCTCTCTTTCATTCTCGCTCGCGGCTTGCATGACACTACGCCTAAGTCGGTCTTAGACAAGTAGAATACGTTGAGTATCTCTTATATTATGCTGAATTGTCTGCTCTCCACACTTATACGCATTTTATCCATTGAGCAATAAGCACTTAGAGCCGTCGTTTCACTCCCGAACTTTTACAAGCTAGGTTGCAAACCAATAAACATACGACAACTTCTTACTCTTGATCATTAATGGCACCAATAAGGTTTTTAACCTATTCTAAATCTTGCTAACGTAGATCATTAAATTTAAAAAAAAAAAAATAAAAAAATTAGTATGAGTAGAATTGATTTTGCCAGAATATTCTAGGGTATTTATACTTTCAAGACTATAAATGATAATGTTTCGTACACTTTGTGTCCTAAACTGATGTCTATGATCTTAAGCTCCCTTTGCTTGCTTGATAAGAGCTCAGAAAGAACCTTAAAATATGCTGTTTTAACCCGTTGATTTGTTTCTTTACAGGACAATCCTCTTGCCCAATGGTCTGCACGTGTTGATCATATCTGATCCGAGTCCGGTGCCGCACGATGGCTTCACCACGTCGGAATCGTCGATGGGCGAGGGCGATGAGACGTCGGCCGAGACTGAGAGCACGAACAGTTCCAGCGAACTGACATCGTCGACGTCGGGCAGCGGACGCAGCTCCTCCGAGTCGGACAGCGAGGTGGGCGACGAGAAACTTGCCGCCTGCGCCATTCTCATGGATTACGGATCGTTTGCAGAGCCCCGCAGTTATCAGGGACTAGCGCATTTTCTCGAGCACATGATCTTCATGGGCTCCGAGAAGTTTCCCGAGGAGAACATCTTCGATGCGCACATCAAGAAGTGCGGCGGTTTCACCAACGCCATCACCGATTGCGAGGACACGGTCTTCTATTTTGAGGTGGCCGAGAAGCATCTGGACTCGAGTCTCGACTATTTTACGGCCCTGATGAAGCATCCGCTAATGAAGCAGGAGGCAATGCAGCGTGAACGCTGCTCCGTGGACTCGGAGTTCCAGCAGATCGTCCAGGAGGACGAGACGCGTCGCGATCAGCTGCTGGCCAGCCTGGCCACCGAAGGCTTTCCCCACGGCACCTTCGCCTGGGGCAACCTAAAGACCCTCAAGGACAACGTCGACGACAATGCTTTGCACAAGCTGCTGCACGAGATCCGACGCGATCATTATGCCGCCAATCGCATGTACTTGTGCCTGCAGGCACGCTTGCCCATCGACGAGCTGGAGACTTTGGTGATGCGTCATTTCGCCGACATACCCAGCAACCGGGTGCTGGCGCCCGATCTCAGCAAGTTCAACTATCAGAACGCCTTTCGTCCAGAGTTCCATGAGCACGCATTCTTCGTTAAGCCCGTGGAGAATGTGTGCAAGCTGGAACTGACCTGGGTGCTGCCCAGCGTGCGTCAGTATTATCGCAGCAAGCCAGATCAGTTCCTCGCCTTCGTTCTGGGCTACGAGGGCAAGGGCAGCCTGTGCGCCTATCTGCGCCGTCGTCTCTGGGCCCTGGAACTGGTCGCTGGCATTGATGACAACGGCTTCGATCTCAACTCCATGTACAGCCTGTTCAATGTCTGCATCTATTTGACTGACGAGGGTTTCAATAATCTTGACGAAGTTCTGGCCGCCACCTTTGCTTACGTCAAGGTTCTTGCCCAGGCCGATGCGAAGACTCTGCGCACCATTTACGATGAACAGCAGGGCATCGAGGCGACCGGTTTTCGGTTCCAGCCTCAGCGCCCGGCCATGGACAATGTGCAGCAGCTGGTGTTGAACAGCAAATACTTTCCGGCCAAGGACATACTCACCGGCAAGGATCTGTACTACGAGTACAACGAACAGCATCTGGCCGATCTGATCGCCCATCTCAACGAATTCAAGTTCAATCTGATGCTGACCGCACGCAAATACGAAGATCTCGCCTTTGACAAGCGCGAAAAGTGGTTCGGCACCGAATACACCAGCGTACCCATGCTGGCCAAGTGGCAGCGTCTGTGGCAGGAAACAGATCCAAAGACAATGCCCGAACTCTTCTTGCCCGAGGCGAATCGCTTTGTTACCCAGGACTTTGCCATCTACTGGCACATGCAGGGCAAGCCCGAGGTGCCCGAGGCGCCCAAGAAGCTGATGCAAACGGATATCTGCGAGCTTTGGTTCCGTGCCGATGACAGGTTCGAGCTGCCCGAGGCCTACATGTCCTTCTATCTAATCTCGCCGCTGCAGCGCAAGTCTGCCAAAAAGTAAGTTTAATCACAAAATTTGTCATCTCGTAAAAATAACTCCTTTTCACTTCTGCAGCGATGCCATGTGCGCTTTGTACGAGGAGCTGGTCAAGTTCCATGTCAGCGAGGAACTTTATCCGGCCACGAGCGCTGGACTTAACTACACCTTTAGTGTGAGCGAGAAGGGCATCGTGCTGCAGGTGCACGGCTACAATGAGAAGCTTCATCTGCTGGTCGAGTCCATTGCCCAGGCCATGGTCAGCGTGGCGTCCACGCTCAACGAGAACATGCTCGCCACCTTTGCCAAGGATCAGCGCAAAAGCTACTTCAATACGCTCATCAAACCACGTGCACTCAACAGGTTGGTCTGAGGCTCAAAGATGAGTTGAATAACATATTTGTCTGTCTGTAATATAGGAAGGGTTTTAGAAACTACGAAAGTTAGAGCTTGTAAACCTTTCGGGTGTAGATTTTGTTTGACCAAACACAGTTGAAACTAATCCTTGTTTTCGATAGCTTATTCCTTTTAAATTAATATTTAGGCATGGTGTTCTTAAGAGAGACTAGACTCTTAGGTATGATAGTTACTGAAGATTATAAGAACTATAAATTATAAAAGCCAGAGCCTAAAATTAGGTCTCGTCTCACAAAGAATAAGCATTTTATAAAACTTAATTTTTGGATAACATTCCCCAGTTGCCTATTAATTGAATTGTTTATCCTTGTCGTTTGACACTAATTGTTTAGATTAGTTTTAAGAATTTGTTAAAAAACTATTTAAAATTTAATTTCCCACAGTGAAAAACCTTGTTTAACTTCTTGAAGTTGAATAAGAAGCTGAGTTAAATTTAGGAGTTTTAGAATAAAGAGCATTGTAGAATCTCAGGTTCACCTTGTTTACCTTCGATTGGAAGATCTTTTTTATACTTTCTCTTTCCCTTTGTTGTTTTAACTTATTATTTTGGTAGACTTTATTTGAACTTTATCACAGATAATTATTTAATCTAATGTCTCTCTGCTTTGTCCGCATTTAGGGATGTCCGTCTGTGCGTGGTGGAGCACATGCGCTGGCTGATGATCGACAAGTACAAGTGCCTGAACGAGATCACGCTGAAGGACCTGCAGGAGTTCTCCAAGCTGTTCCCGCAGCAGCTGTACGTGCAGGGTCTCGTCCAGGGCAACTACAAGGAGGAGCAGGCGCAGAATGTGATGAACACGCTGCTGTCGCGGCTGGGCTGCCAGCCCATCAAGGAGCGCTACTATGTGGAGGATCGCACCGTGCAGCTGCCGCAGGGCGCACATTATATACGCTGCCATGCGCTGAACGAACAGGACTCGAATACGGTGATCACCAACTACTATCAGATCGGGCCGAACAGTGTGCGGCTGGAGTGCATATTGGATCTGCTGATGATGTTCGTCGAGGAGCCGCTGTTCGATCAGCTGCGCACCAAGGAGCAGCTGGGCTACCATGTCGGCGCCACGGTGCGGATGAATTATGGCATCGCTGGCTATTCGATCGTGGTCAATTCGCAGGAGACAAACACATCCGCCAGCCACGTGGAGAAGCGCATCGAGGTGTTCCGCAACAATATGCTGCAAATACTCGAGGAGATGTCCCAGGAGGATTACGATCATACGCGCGACTCGCTGATCAAGCTCAAGCAAGTGGCTGACATGGCCCTGGCCACCGAAGTCTCGCGCAACTGGAACGAGATCGTCAACGAGGAATATATGTTCGATCGCCGGCGGCAGCAGGTCGACTTCCTGCGCAGTCTGACCAAGCGCGAAATTGTCAGCTTTCTGCTGGACAACGAGATCACAAATATGCGCAAGGTCTCCGTACAGATTATTGGCCATCAGCCGCCAAAATCAACTAAATCGAAGCATGCGGCGCATGCCGATAAGGAAACGGATGCAGAGAGAACG
The DNA here is from genome assembly GCA_004143845.1 of Drosophila lacertosa. Lineage (NCBI taxonomy): Eukaryota > Metazoa > Arthropoda > Insecta > Diptera > Drosophilidae > Drosophila > Drosophila lacertosa. The sequence continues at coordinate 28,072 of SCDZ01000574.1, read as the reverse complement.
CCAACGGAAGCCGAGCCGAACACTGAGAGTTCGGAAGAGGATGATGATATGGCCAGCTCGGAGGAGGATGAGGATGAACTGTTCCAGGCGCTGGCCAACAAACTGAATGTTGTATTCCTGCCACAGGAGGGCGATGCCACGACCATTGTGGACATTGCCGACTTCAAATCGAATCTGGATCTATTCCCCATGATTGTCAGCAGCGTGGAGGAAACCAACAAGCGCACTCTCATCGAGGAAGGGGTAACGAACACGTGAACTTCAAGCAACTCGCAGAATGCACCCAACCACCAAAAGAAGAAAAAAAAATATGTTCATATATATATATAATTTATAGATATATAGGTTAGAGCATAAATAAGGACTCTTTCACGATAATTCAAATGATATGCAAAAGTTAACGGCCCAAAAGCACGCGTCATTTTCAAAATGCATGCCGGCATTTTTTTAACTAAGTTAACAACTCACACGCACACACTCATCATACACACACAGACATACACACACACACGACTTGACGTTGTAAAAAAAAAAAGAAAAGATAGAAATGCATTTATCCTTTCGCGATTTGTAACTGACGAAATTAAACTAACTAAAATAAAAGAACGCAGACAAAATTTACCTTAAACAGTTATTAAAATTATATAAATCAAATAAATTATGCACAATTTGTGTCTATAAATATATATATATATGTATCTTTGTGTATATCTTATGTGAACAAATAATGCAATTAAAACAAAGCTGATTTGAAGCTGGACAAAGTTTAAACAACACAATTTTCAATGTCTAAACTTAATCTTTAACTGAAAGTTAAGTTCTGCTTCAAATTGTAACTTTTTCAAAATTTATATATTTGACTGATCTGCATTTAAATTGAAAAACTTTTTGGTCCACACATTATTATTTTTATGTGTATATACCAAGAATTTTAAATAATATATTATAAATTATATGAACAACGAGGATTCAGATTCGAATCCCAGGTTAGTATTTGTCCAAGGCGAATGCCAAAGCAGTCAGTGCTTTTAAGTATACTAGTTAGGATTATAGTTTATAACTACACATAATAAATAAAATGATAATTATTCATGCGACAAACTTTTTGTTGCTTTAACTGAAAAGAAATTGGCTTCAAGATAAAATCTGCATTTGATAAAAAAAAAAAAACAGCAAAAACAATTTGTGTAGTTTTCGCTTTTAAAAAAAATGCAGATATGCAAACAATTTATAAATATTAAATTAAGCAGAGCTCTAGAACGTAAGCCGAAAATTCGAAACTCTTGACGGTAGACATTTCTGCCGCTATCACAAACATTGTCAAGATCTGAAACAGTTTCAATAAATTGATGTATAAAAAAAGTTTTTTTGTTTGAAATGGAATCTTACTTTGGAGTACTTAATAAGAACAAAGTATGTTTTTTTTTTGCTGGTATGGGATCATATCTTAGAGTTCTTTATTCATACACAGACTTGTGTGTGTGTGTGTGTGTGTATTTACATTATGTATAGGTTTTGTGTTTGTGTATAAACTTTACAAATTATGTTGTAAACGTAAAGTATATCAAAAACATCAGTTTTCATTTCGCTTAAATGTCGTCGCAATTGTGCTCGATTATGTAAATTATCAATAATATTTATACAGCAAGGAGCCATTTGTTAAACAATTTAACAATCCAACTGCCACCCCAATATTTTTTTTTTATTTTCGCATTTTCCAAATACAAGCTAGAAAAAATCTCGATCGTTTCGTAAGCATATATGTATATGTATATGTATATATATATAGAATATGTATATGAATTATTTATATGCATGTTCTGAGGGTTTTGGTTTTTTTTTTTGTTGATTTACTTAACAGGTTTCCATTTTATTATGTTGTATACTTAAGAATAAGTAACAATATATAGTCAATAGTTAATTTGTTTATGTTGCTTGCGGTCGTTTTTTTTGTTGTTTTTGTTTTTGTTCTTTTTCACGATTCAACTTAAGGATAAACAAATAATAAACAGAACTCAACGCGAATAATAAATGATACAGAAAAAAAACAGGAATATTATGTTAACAAAAAAAAAAAACAAATTCAATGAAGGTAAGGATATTTCTTTATGATTGTGGGCACTTGTATATATATACAGATTTCTCAGTTTAAATATATGTATATACACATATATAGATATAGATATTTATGTATGTGTATGTATATATAATTATATATGTATATATATATGTAGTTTGTATTCAGCGTGTAGTTGGTTCTGCTATCAAATAATACAATTAACGGCAAAAAAAAAAAGAAAGGTAAGTTTAGAGCTTTTGCAGCTCGGTGTTGTCGCTCAAATAGCGGGACTGCAATATCCTTGGCGTCCGCTCGTTGGCGTCCTGGAGCAGACCCTCCTCGTGCTTGCCATTGCCGTTGGCATTGGCGCTGAAGATGCGCGAAATGAGCGACGTGTTGGAGCGCTTAAACGCAGCCATCCGCTTGCCATTCATTATCTCCGGCAGATCGTCGAGCCCGCGATGCAGCGACAGCTTATCCAGCTCCGATTCGGAGCCGTTGCGTCTGGCCCGTTCCGCCTCCAGCTGTGTCTCGTATTCGGCTGTGCGCAGCGTTTTCGCCGTCGGCTTGCGGTACATCTTTAGCAGCAGCGAGGAGCAGACAACGCTCACCGAACTGGCCGCCATCGCGACCGAGGCCATCCACGGCTGCAGCGTAAAGCCGAACGGGGCGAACAGGCCGCTGGCCAGCGGTATGCCCAACAGATTGTACATGCTGGCGAACAGGAAATTGTAGCGTATCCGACGCACCGTGCAGCGCGACAAGTCCAGGCAGGCGACCACGTCCAGCAGATCGTTGCGCATCAGCACAATGTCCGCCGCCTCCGCGGCCACATCCGTTCCGGCCGCAATCGTTATGCCCACGTCCGCCTGCGCCAGCGCCGGGCTGTCGTTGACTCCGTCGCCGACCATCGCGACGCGGTCGCCCCGCTGCTGAATCCTCTGTATCTTGGCCACCTTGTGCGAGGGCAACACCTCAGCGTAAACCGTGCGTATTCCCACCTAAAACAGAGTAGAATAGTTAATGCATTAGATAATAAAAAGAAGTTGACCTTAAATTTAATCTGCCTCATTCTCAGATAATTCCTAATCTTACAGCTCTAACTTATTTGAGTCTCGAATAGTTCAATCAAAGTTCTACCTTTAACGCTTCATGCGAATCGAACCTAAATCTATATTTATCGAAAATATTTAAAAGATGTGAGAAGATATTGGAGAAAAGGAAAAACTTGTTCTGCTTTTGAAGTATAGACAGGAATATCCATATAGAAGAAAAAGTCAAAAGAAATAAGGAATATACTGAAAGAAGCTTATCTGTGAATCGATATTTATCGATCGTTATCGTTATTAGACAATTACGCAATGGGTGGTTCTGAGAATGAAAAAGAAGGCTATAAAGTCAAATGAAATAAATTTTTAAAAAAACCAAATGAAAAACTTGATTAACGTATGATACATAAGAATATAAGCTGAAAAATGCCAGAGATTACTAAAGAATATATTTATCGATACTTATCGTTATTAATGCAATAGGATGATTTGGACAAAAAAAAAGTGAAAAACTAGTTCTGCGGATGTTTAAGTATACAAATTGAGCACAATTGCATTTAATTATCTCTCAGGTATGCTAAACAAAAGGTAGTCCATAAATCGATATTTATCGTTATAAAGAAAATGAGAGAAAATACTATTAAATTATATAGGAAAAGTTGTTTTATGTATGACAAAGGAAATAAGCACAAATCTAATAGAATAATCTGTGAGATATGCTTGAAAACCAGCTTTGTCTTAAAATCGATATTTATCGTTGTGAAGTAAACGAGTAGGAACATTGTAATAAAGAAGGAAAGTTGAAATTTAATTAAATAATCTCCGAGATAAGCTTTAGAAAAGAATTGTTTTTAAATCGATATTTATCGTTTTATAGAAAATGAAGGGGATTATGGAAAAGTAAAAGAAGAATACGTTCTGCGAAAGGAAGAGATGAATACATTTAAATATTATAAAGTCAAGACAGACAGAAGGTTAAAGCTAAATGACTCAACTAATTCTTAAGGACTCGAAGGACTTTAAGGAGTATTTGGTTAAGTGTATTTACCTCGCGGGCAATGCTCGCCGCTGTGTTCTTGTTGTCGCCGGTGAGCAGGACGACATCGATGCCCATGCGCTTGAGCGTGTAAACGGCCAGATGAGCCTCGGGCTTGACCATGTCTGCGACGGCAAACATGCAAACCAGCTGCCCATTGAGGGCGCACAAAACGGCTGTGTGTCCTTTGTGCTCCTCGCGCGACATACAATCGCTAATCTCCAGTGGCACCTCGATTCCATTGCGCTGCATCCACTCGCGATTGCCGATGAGCACATGAATCTCGGGTCCGTCGATCAGCGGCTGTTGCTGCTGTTCCAGCTGCTGTTGCTTTTGTTGCTGCTGCTGCTGCTCGAGATCGAGGGCGCCGTCCAGGGCGAGCAGCTGCTGTTCAAAGACCGCATGCTGCAATTGGAGCTGATCAATGCTGGCGCCATTGTCGACAGCGACGGGAGCGCCCAAGGGCTGACTGCGCCAAAGATTCTCATAGTTGATGATGCGCTCCGCATTGCAGGCCTGGCGCAGCGCCTGTTCGTAGTTGGAGACGGAGGCGCGAATGCCGCAGCCGGGCACCGACTGAAAATTGGAGCTCTTGCCGAAGCTAATCTGTACGTTCAGCATGTCCTTGGCGAAGTGAACGATCGCCGAGGCGATCGGATGTTCGCTGTTCTGTTCGGCGGCCCCGATAATGGTCAAAGCGCGGGCCAGACTGCAAACCTGGGGCGGCACAAACAGGGTAACTCGGCTGGTCATCGGTGTGCCGTGCGTGATGGTGCCAGTCTTGTCGAAGACAACGGTCTTCACCTGAACAAGAAGAGGATTAAAAACTGTTTTACTTGACGTTTAAATAAAATTTACTTTATGGGCATTTTCCAGTGCTGTGGCTCCTTTGACCAGAACTCCATTTGTGGCGCCTGTGCCGGTGGCGACCATGACGGCGGTGGGCGTGGCCAGGCCAAGGGCGCAAGGACACGCAATGGCCAGGACGCTGAGAGCACACTTGAACGCATAGCTAATGACGATCGTATTGCGATCCATGTGCATCTTGTGCTCCATGGCCACAGGCACCAGATCGGGATTGACAAACCCGGCGATAATCCAGCCGATGAGCGTAATGCTGGAAATGGCCACAACGAAGGGCACAAAGTAGCCGGCAATGCGATCGGCAAGCTGTTGAATGGGCGCCTTGGAGGTTTGTGCCTCCTCGACGAGTCGAACAATCTGGGCCAGGGTCGTATTCTCGCCAGTGTGTGTCGCCTCCACGAGCAGGACACCGTTGCGATTGATGGAGCCACCGATGACAACGGCGCCTTTGCGTTTGGCCACCGGCATCGATTCGCCGGTGATCAGCGATTCATCGCAGCTCGAATGCCCGAAGAGAACCTTGCCATCGACGGGCACCTTGGCGCCGGGTATCACCTTGAGGATGTCGCCGCGCTGCACGTAATCAACGGAAATGATCTTTTCGCTGATGATGTCGAAGTCGCTGGAGATTTCCACTAGGAGCGCATCGGCGGCCTTCAGCGAGAGCAGCTTGGACAGCGCCTCCGACGTCTTGCCCTTGGCAATGTGCTCCAGCCAGCGGCCCAGCGAGATGAAGATCAGCAGCATTGGCGGCGTATCGAAGAAGGTGAGCGGCGAACTGTTCTGTTCCATGAGGACGGCGGCAATGACAACGGCCACCGAATAGACGTACGAGATTGTGGTCACCATCGAGATCAGGACGTCCATGTTGGTGGTGCCGTGCTTGATGGCCCTGTAGGACTGCACGTAGAAGTGATAGCCGCCAAAGAATTGCACCGGCGTCGAGAGCAGAAACATCACCAGATTCTCCATGGACAGGCCGGGTACGAGACAACACATGTTCGCGTGTCCTTTGTCGCTCATCTCCAGCATGAAGTAGATCATGGCCACCATGCAGGGTCCACCGAAGATCAGCGAGATCATAAAAGCGTTCCGCCATTTGCGTATCTCCTCCTTGTGCTCCAGATAATTGTGCGCCATTTTGTCCCGGCCGCTCACGAGCTTCGCCTGGAAGCCCAGCTGCTCGATTGCTTCGCATATGCTCCTTGGTCCCGTTTCCTCGGTGATGTAACGGAATTTGCCTGCAGAAGGGGAAACCCAATTAAATCATTTGGAACACAGTGGCGTCCCACACAAGTGGGCCATGCCCCCCCCCTCCCTCAAAGTGAAAGCCTTTAATTGATAAAAGCTGCCCGTTTAGAAAGTCGTGCAAAAACTAGTTCCATTCAGCTGCCAAAGTCACGTAGATCAACACACACTTCGCATTTATCAGGCACATGCTTCAAATATGCATTGAGCTCTTATTAAACAATTTACTTTTTGGTTTCTTTATATATTAATTATTTAATAAGTTAAAAGACCTTTGTAAAACAAAAATTTGATTAAAGTTAGAATCTCTTTATAGAACCAAAGCGTTCTTCTAATCGAGACACTACTGTATACACAAATAAAGCTCTTATAGCATTTATAAAACAATTAAAGATTAGCTAAAAAACATAATTTTTAAACTTCACACAACAAAAAATAAATTTAAAAATATATTAAAATTATATAAAAATATTAAAGCTTTTATTTCAACTTTCATGTGCTTTTGAAAAAGTTCTTTTTGGCCCAGCTTCAATTGTTAAACAAATAAAAGAAAAAAATATTGGGCTAGGTGCGGCCAAACTAAATTGTAGATTAGATTAGAAAGAAGCCCATAAAAACTATCTTTATGTTGTTTCCAACTGCTGAAGAAAGCAGATTAAAAAGCATTTCTAGCATATTCGGATTAGGCGTATTATCAAAATAACAACGGTGTCAACACTTTTATGGCCACGCCTGTCGGCTGAAGTCTACGAAGTGTTTGCCATGGATTCCAATTGGAATTGAAATTGAAATTGGGTTTCAAATTGGAGCGCACAAATATTTAACTGGATTTTAGCTACAGATTGTTGTTGTTGTATCTTTTCTACTACTTTTGCCAGTGCGATTATTATTGGACTAAAAGCAACCGGTTTCATAGCCCGGATTCGATTGCAAAAAAAAAAAATAAATAAATAACTGAGGCTGACTTGTGTCAGTTGGGAGTGGAGAGGGGAAGGGGGAGGGGGAGGGGATGAGAAGCAAGTTGAGTCCATATACAACATTAATCACTTGAACAGCGGCTACAATTTGAATGCATTCACTTCTTGGCCCGCGTGTGTTTGTCTCTGTTTGCCTGCGTGTCTGGGCCAAAAACACGAGCTGTTGAACTTGGTCAACAACGGCGATGGGCCAACAAAAGCCCAAAAGTTCTGTTAGTTTATAAATTTATTTACTTTTCTACTTTTCTATTTGGGATTGCCGCAACTGTTGCATGAATTTAAGATATGAGATAAAGTTACAGATAAGATAGGAATAAAAGAGCTCAATTCAAGTAGTTGTTGTTCTTGTTGTTGTTAGTTGCGGGTGTTGGGCGAGACTTTCCAGGCGCCTTAAAAAATGACTAGACACATTTTTATTGTATTTCATATTATATTTAAATGGATTGCCTTTAAGTTAAGTGCTGACTGTGCTTTCAAATAGCGGGGGGAAAGAACAATGGGAGAGGAAAATATAAGAAAAAATTCACCATTTAATTTGCATTCGTGGCTGAAAAAAAATACCCCGCACAGACTCACTGAATCACGTCAGATAAGAAAGTATTTCACCATGATTACAAATGGGGGAATTACGTCAATATTATATAGTGCAAATATATATTTATACATATATCTAATAATATATTTACATTATTGCATATTTTATGCGCTTGTTTTTTTTTTTTGTGCCACATCGTGTGCAAATATTGAATACCAAGTTCAAAATGGGGTTCAATAAACCTAACAAAGCAATTGTATACCCTGTAAAAAAGGCATTTTATAGGATGCGAAAAATAGAGACGTTTTATTATTATTTGCTTTATAAAATAACCATTTCAAGTTTACTTTTAAGAAAAGAAAAGCTCGCAAAAATAAATTATGTGAATATGAACGAAAGCGTGACTTTATTAAATAAAGCAACAAATTGTTTACGTAACGTGTAATTTTATAGTTTGTTATGACAATAACAATTAAATACGAATAACAAAATTTTGCAAGCAAGAAGATTATTTTTTAAATCTAGGAAATAAGAGAGAACTTGAAATGGGTTTAAAAGCAAAGTTAACTAAGAAAAATTATAATTTTTTTGTATTTAATTACATGAACGAGTTTCAAAAAATTGTTTACACCTATTTTTCTAAACTATATCAGCAACAAAATAATTATTTCCAGCTGTGTAAAAAAGTAGTAGTAAAAAAGGCCTGTGTACAATTTCTTGTGGATTGCAGGGTATGCGCTAATCGGTCAGAAGCGCGCAGTAAGCTTATCTATGCACGGGCGTGTGCAAAACAAAAAAAAAAAAGAAGTTAAACATAGGCGCCGTGCGGAGGTTCGCAGGGATTACCATATCATCCGGTCATGTCTGAATTTTAATGCTAATTATCAGCAGCGAATCGAAATGCGACGATCGATCGATCGATCGATCGAGCGATCGATTGAAACGAAGCGAAATCAAACGAAGCGAATTCATTTCGATCGATTCTCTGTCCTCAATTCAAACGCTAAACAAGATTATCAGCATATGTGTGCGTGCACGCTTATATGTGTGTGTGTGTGTGTAGACATCTTGTACACCCACAATTACAAGCGCTTTAATCTGTGCCATTCTCTGCCCTTCTTCCCCTCTCTCTCTTTCTTTATTCACCGGTCGCCCTCTGTCTGCTACTTATCTCCCTCGCACATTATTTCAATTTTGTTTGCCTGCTTAGTGCCCCATTCGTTTTACCGTTGTAGTTGTAGTGGCAGCCGCTGTTGTTTTTGTTGCATCTTATCGCTTCGATTCGTTTTCATTTTTAGAACATTTCCCATTGTTGTAGTCGCTACTGTAGTTGTATTTGTTATTGGCACTGTTGTTGCTTTTAACAAGCGCCCGTCAGCGTCACTTATCTGATAAGCATCGGCAGCCAGAACATATGTTTCTCTCGACTGGAACAACTTTTTTTTAGTAAGTCACAAAATTTTTGTATGTTTCTGTATTTGTTCTTGTTGCAGTTTCCCAACTTGTTTGCCAATTTGACACAGCTTTCAAAAAGAATAAAGGAACTTGCCAATTAATCTAGAAACTCGGAATATTTCGCAGTTGTTAACAAAGCGTCGATAAAAACACAAAACAAAAATCAATTCACAGCCCCAACAAGTTGAGTAATAAGTTTTCAGACTGCAATCTTATGAAGTGAACATTTGTATGCGATGCTAATGAGTTCATTTGCCTGCCATTTGTTTTTGCTTCATATTAACCTTCGGTTTTATCATCGCAAGTTACTCATTCTGTAATGATAATGTACATATGTATATAGATTTTATAGTACATAATAACGACAAGTTCGAACTTTGTTAATCGCTTAAAATATAGTGCTTGTTTTGTATATCAAAAGTAAGCTTATTAGTCAACTTTCTGAGCAATATAAATTAAATAATGTTAATAAGTAAATTCCAGTAAAATTCGCGTTCTATATCACTCTACAAATTCCAATGCCTTTTATTACGTTTAACTTAAGAGGAGCTCAAAATTCGATTCCCACATATTTCATTTGGGTTTCAAATCTCAAATATGCGAATTTTTATATAAACAGATCAACATATCATAACAAACTTTAGATCGCAGTTATGGAAAGTTTTTGTTTTTTTTTTAGTTATACATACATATATACATATGTATATATATATATGTTTATATTATGTGGCCTCTAATTACGGCAGGCCAAAATGAAAGTGCGCAACGTCTAAATTAAAAATAATAAACTTCACAGCTGCACGCTGCGAGTTCCGTTGTTCAGCAAAAAAACAATAACAATAAATACAATTGAAACAATACAAAAATAACCAGTTTAATTGCACTTTTCAAACAGCTTAGCAACAATTTCAACGATTTAAGCACAATTCGAAGTTTGGGGCTGCAAAAAGAATCGATTAACGATTATTCAAGCTTATCGAAATTAGAGATGATTGCATTTCCGTTCTTATTTTACGTGACACGAAAGCAAGTTTCAGTTTGAGCTTAAAACACGATAATTAAAAGGTTTACGCATAAGTTATTAAATTTCATAAGTGAAGCATTTGAATTTGAGTGCGACAAATGCAACTGGTTTCAAATTGAACTAAATACCAAACTCACGAAATCTGTAACGAGTTTGTTACTCAGCTTTAATAAGTGAATGGTCTGTGAGACCCAAAACCAACATAAAATAATTGTAATCTAAACAAACAAAAATTATGTTTGCAAATGAAAACAAGTATTTTCAATGATAAGTTCAAGTTTCTATTAAGCAAAAAGTTTTGGCACAAATACGCCCAGCTCCAAAAAGATGCATGCGCTTGCATAATATGTATATATAAAAAAATATATATATAAACATATATTGTATATTTAAATATCTTGTATCTATTAAAATGCAAAAGCGCAAATCTGCGAACAGACAGCGAAAACAACGCTCAAAACAACGAAGTGAAGGTGAATGTGAACGTTGCGCATGCGCAGCGGACCAAAAACTCAAAAGCCGAAGGAAAAAGCAAAAAGCAAAAGAAAACCCGCAAAAAAAAAAAAACAAACGTATACACCTAGCATGTGCGAGGGAGACAGGGCGAGGCTCTTTCACTTTCAGCTTAAAGCTGATTTACAATGAAAATTTATAGCTAAAACCACTTTAGAAACTCTTTTTGAGGAAAAGGCCACGAAATCAATGGCAAAGGTTTAACTGTATATACATATAAATATATGTATATATGTGTGTGTGTGTTTGTGTTCGTATAAAAGTATAGATACAAAAAGTATCTTTTGTGCCTGCACGTATCTTTAGCTAGCTGGCAATCAAATCGAGAGCACACAAAACAAATTGTGCCCTCGTTTTGCTATTGTGAATAAGCATATAAAGATAAATATATCTATGTACATATATGGACTTGTGTGATCATATATAGATATAGCAAAATTAACTATGCAAACATATATGTATATTTATATATACGTGAGTTAAATTCATCGCCACGTTTCTAATGACTTCCTAGACTTGAAGGGGTTTCCGCTGGAAAGCTGCTTTTAGGATCTGGTAAATAGTTGAGAGCATTCAATTGTTTTACTTAGGTTTCAAACAAAAGCATTATTTTGTACAATTACCATATTCTTTATTCTGAATTCCAATTAACGTATCTTTTAATATTCCTCTTCATTATAAGCTGCTCTTAATCATAAGCATTTAATTAATTTGTTTTAATTGCAACTGTTTATTCAAAGTAGGTCTTTTAAGTTATCTTTATCTTGAAATTATCTTCAAAGTAAAAATGTGTTTTGGTATAAAGAACTTTTTGAAGCCCAAGTTAACAAATGACAAAACAACGTTCAATCAACTTCCATTTGAATAATTGTTGCTACGACAAATTAATTATTGCTCTACTATTTTTTTAGAACAGCACTTTTCATGGTATAAAAAGAATTCAAATGTAAGAGGGGGTTTTTTTTTAGGTTTTCTCAGAAGCTATTGTTTATTTAATTTGAATGACTGGAAGTGTCTCAAAGAGAGCTTCTAAAGGGCTACTATTTCATTGAGCACTTTGCAAATAGCTTTGATTTCCCCATTTGTCTTATCGTCTTGCATTGTAATACTTGCTTTTGTTTTCCCTAGCTTCAGTTTCCAGCGAACTGAAAACTACTCATTGCAGACCTTGTGACAGATAAATGAAAATTGCATTGGATGGGAAAACAACACAAGAACTAAAGATCTGAATAAAAGTTTTTCTTTAACACAGTTCGAACATAATATAGTTAAAATTGTCTTTAATTGTTCCTTTGTTGAAGGTAACAAAGTGTTCAACACATGTGAACTGTTGTTGTGTAAACATTTCTCCATTGTAGAATAACCCAGATAATTTACACGCATGTATTTGAGTAATAATAATAAGAAGTAAACTCGCTTTTAATCGTGTTCTTTGTTATTGTTCTTATTGTTCTCCCTAGTTCTCCCTTGTTCTCTGGCTTTTGTGAGCAACGTTTCTTATCAAGCCCAAAAACGCTCTATATATAAATATAAATAATACACAATCGTTAAATAAACAATTGCCTTAGGCTTAGCTTAGAATTCTGATTTAACAAAACGTTTCCAGCATCGATTTCATAAAGTTCTAATTGGAGAAAAGGGGATGGAGGAGGGGAAAGGGGTGGGGTGGGGTGGGGTTGGGGCACGTGATGCAAAGCAACAAAAAATACGTGCACCTGCACGGATATTTATTACGTCACACACACACACACACACACACACTTGTCAATGTGTGTGTTAAACAGGTGCGATTGCCTCGTTGACTTGAAACAAGCCAAATATTGATTCGATTGCTCTGTTTAAAGGCATGTCGAAAATGGGGCATATGCACTTTTATAGGAATTATGCAACACTTGAAGCGATAAGTGAAGTTTACTTTGATGTTGATTAAAAAACAGTTTCTGAACTTCTCAATAAAGTTCCTTTACATAAACTTTATATATATTATTTAGTAACTAATTTTAAGTTAAAGTCAAAACAAACACAATTAAGTGAAAACTTCGATTAAAAACACTTTTATAAAAAAAATCCTTGAGTTCGAACCAAAAGTCTTTGCATATTAAGGAATATTTAAAGAAACAGAAAGCTTAAAATCACTTTTAAAACTGAATTTTAAGAAGTTGAATAATCATAGGGTATTAAATAAGTTTATACTAAACGTTAACTTAAGAAAGGTTAATCCATTTCATATTTAAAATAAAGGTTTATAAAAAAAAAACAACAAATAAAAGCTAAACAAAACAAATTATATAACTTTTTTGAACAACAAAGTGAATAATTTTAGAATAAAATCAAATCAAATAAGTTCTAGTTTAAACATTTTTGAAAAGCTGGCCTGGAACTAGTTTGATGAACTGAGCTTAAAAGGAAAAACTTAAATAGTTGAATTTATGTGACAAGGTTTTTTTCTGTGAAATATTTGTCTAATCAAAAATTAACTATTTTTTATTTTTCATTGATTTGTATGAACCACCTAAGAACTATTTAAATACAACATATTTCTTTGTTTTACTGGAACTAGTTTTATTCCTATCAGAACTAGTTCGAACAAAACTGAAGTTAATAATTGTAAGTGACTAAAAAGAGATTATTTTTATAAAGCCAAGTCAAGCTTTAAAAAGAAGCTAAATTAGTATGAGTTATATGTGGACTGGAACTAGTTCCATATCAACAGGATATGAACAGCAATTTCTATGGGTATTTCTAAGTAGTCCAAATTTAACAGGGTTGTTTTTTTTTAATTTATAATCGTTTGTTTCATTTGCAAGACTGGAACTGTTCCAAAGAGAGTTTTGTAAGGGATGGGGCACATTTTACAGGGTATCTAAAAGTGATCACTTACCGCGCTTGGTGAGCAGCGAAACGGCGGCCGCGGTGACGCCGCGCAGCTTGGCGACCTGGAGCTCGATCTTGCTGACGCAGGAGGCGCAGGTCATGCCCGTTATTTCGAGCTCCACCTCGGCCTCGCCGTTGTCGGGCTCGTCGATGAGCTCCGTGGGAAAGCCCAGCTCGGTTATGGATTTGGCAATATTCTCCGCCGTCACGACATTCGCATTGTACTTGACCTCCGCCTTGGCGGCCAGCAGGGCGACCAGTATGCTGTCCAGGCCGTAGATCTTGCGGCAGTGCTTCTCGATGGCCGCCACGCAGCTGGCGCAGGTCATGCCGCGTATGTGCAGGAAGCATTTGGTGAGCAGCTCCTGCTCCACGGCCACCAGTGTGGCGGCGCCATTTGAAGCCACCGCGGCCACCTGTTGCTTCCGACTGGGCGAACGTCGCGATTTGGGCGTCGATGTGGGCGTGGGCGTGGCCGTGGCTGGAGGTGTAGTTGTGGACGTAGCCACGCTCGCCTCGAATCCCATGTCATCGATGAGCTCGGCAATGGCCGACGCCGTCAGCTGATCGGGATCGTACTGGACGCGAGCAGACTTCTCGGCCAGCTGGACGACAATATGACGCACGCCCGGCTTGTTGCCCACATGCCCCTCAATGTTGCGCACACACGACTGGCAGGTCATGCCCAAAACTTGGATGCGCACACTGGCGCTGGCCGGATTGAGTTCGGGCTGATAGCTGCACTCGAAGCCCATCTCATCGATCTCCTCGGCGATGCGCTGGGCAGTTATCTGGCTGGGATCGTAGTCAAAGTAGCCAGCGTGCTCGGCTAGTTCGACGCGAGCACTGAGCACGCCCTGTTGCTGGGTGAGGTGTCCTTGGATGTGGCGCACGCACGATTGGCAGGTCATGCCCACAATGGGCAGGCGCACGCTGGCCATGGCGGCAACAGGCTGTGGCGATGTCGGCGTCGGGGCGTCTGTTCGTTTAGTCAGCTGTTCGTTTGTGGCGTGCGCATTTTTGGCATACGCGTTTTGCTCGTCATTCATTTTGAATTTGCATTTCACAGACGCGTTTCTTATTGGTATTTGTTTGCCGTTCTAATTGGACTGTTGCTGTTGTTTATAATCGCTTCAGAGCTTATCAGCCTGCATGCAAGCGTATGCGTTTCTGTGTGTGTGTGCGTGTGTTTGTGGGCGCGTATAAGTGCGTGTGATTTCTTTTTTTATGCACTTGTTCATGTATAAAAAAAAAATTAATTTATAAAAAATGCCGAAATATTTGTGTGCTCGAATGTGTGTGTGTGTGTGTGTGTGTGTGTGTATTGTCGTAACTTGGCTAATTGCAACACAATAAATTTTGTATCTTATTTTCGCCGTTGTTTTTATGTGTGTTCTCCTTTGCTTGCATTCGATTCGAAACCACTGTGACGCGAGCTCGGTGCGAGACTGTTAGCTAATTGCGTTTATCAGACGCTCATATCCAGTTTTATGACTACTCCACATCCGGATCGGTTTACTTAAAAATTTTGTCAATTTTTTCCGCACGAAACGAATATTTATTTTTCTAATTAATGCGCACAGCTGCTGGCGCTCGACATTGTGTACCGTGTGCCAATTGAAACTAATTTAGTGATGTAAGAAATTCATCGAAACATCGATTTGGCCCCAACGGCTTTGTCCCATCGATATATCGATGCTAATCGATATATCGTGAGAGCCGCGTGAGTCAACCGTGTTTGCAACTATTAATCTGGCAATACTACGCGTTCAGTGTTGGGCAGTGTGACAATATAGTACTAAAAAGTAAAAAAAAAAAACTGCGTGTGGAAAACGCTGGCAGCGCAGCGTTTTCAGTTAATTTTTTGTGCGATATTTTGATTATAATTGTAAAAGTGCTGAGTGTTAATGCGTAGGTTAAGTAAAAGTGCAACAAACGAAAGCAACGAAACGAAAATGTTATAAGCGGCCTACGTAAAGTAGACAAACGTTGTTCTACTTTATCCACATAACGCGCACACGCACACAAATACTCAACACACACAAGCGCGCACGCACGCACACGCATACACAAACACACTCGCGTTAGTGCGCTGCCGCTGAGTGTCAACAGCTGCCGTTGCCTCTCCGCCTTTCTGCCTCTGCCTCTGCCTACGAGGCGGTGGTGGTGGTCCCGCAGTCAAAATGTCGGACATTAAGTAAGTTGTGTGAAAATACAAAAATAATTGCAAATTCGAATGTGTAAAATAGGGAAAAATCAAAACTAAAACAAAACAATACGTTGCGGGTTGAAATATGCAATTGTAATTTGCAAATGCACCAGCAAGTGATATGTGTGCAGCATTTTGATGTACTTAAAAACATATACATACAAGTATGCATATAACATGCACACACACATACACACACACACGCATAAATGCACGCATACATATTTTCAAGGTATTTGCCTACGCATTTATGCATGTATGTACGTGGGTGTGTGTGTGTGTGTGTGTGTGTGTGTGCGAGTGCAGAGCCCAACAGAACCTGCGAGTCATAAGAAACATACAGAAAGAAAACCACATAAATTCTGCTCGTTGCGAAATGCGCACAAAAAACTCCACGACTTTCTCCAGGAAAATTACAATAAAGCAATGAACGCAATTGTTTCCTTCGCCTGTTTTGCGTCATGGATTTATTCCTGTATATATCTCTCATATTAAATGCGCATATTGTATCAAGTGTATTAATCAAAAAAAAAAAAAAAAACAAGAAAAGAGAAAAATCGTATCGATTATTCAGTTGACTGGATATGTCGAAACCATCTGTGAATACGGCAGGAAAATAAAAGATAAAAGACATAAATCGCCAGAAAATAAACCTAAACACTTGATTAATACACAAGAAACCCAAACAAATTTATTTTAAGCGTGCAGTGCAAATATGTGTAGTCTGTATATAGAGACCATATGGCTGTGAACTTGATTATTTTTATACGTACATAAATCAAGGCCATGCATTCAACAATAGATGCAATTTTATTCAATATGTTTTCTCTATTGCAGCGACGATTTGCTCAACTATGAGTTAGGCCTGGGCGATGACATCGATGACCAGGCGCTGCTCGGCGCCGACGAGGATGAGCTGCTGCTCTCCGATGAAGGTAAGACGCGCTGCAAGTTTCAGTTGTTAATCTTCTCCCGCCTGACCCGTTTTATTTTATGTGTGCAGAGCTTGAGAAAGATGTGACCAGCGAGGTGAAGCAGCAGATGCGCGCCGAGGCCGAGGAATGGGCACAGGAGCAGCTGCGCAAACACAAGGAACAGCAGGCGGCAGCAGCAGTAGCAGCAGTAGCAGCAACTACAACAATAATATTATCATCATCATCAACAACTACAACAACAACAACATCAACAACATCAACAACAGCAGCAACAACAACAACACAACCACAACAGCCACAGCCAGCTGTTGCTGCCATTGCCGCTGTCGAGTCGCCCGCAGCCCGAGATTCACCCAGCGCCACTGTTGTGGCCGCCGCCGAAACGACCATAGCATGTGAGGCTGCGCCGCAGCCCCCAGAGCTGGCCGCGGCCACCTCAACGACAGCAGCGAGCGGTGAGCAGGCGCCGTCCGAGGAGATTGTCCAGCGGCAGACGGAAACGGTGCACAGGGCGACGGCGCCAGCAACGAACATCAGTCAAACTGTTAACAATGGCAGCGGTGGCGGCGTTGCGGCTGCCAGCAATGAGTTGGAGCCCGAACTGGAGGCAAGCGATGCGGAGGCAAACAACAATGGACACTCTTCGCTGCTGGCCTCTTCGCAGGAAAGCCTGCCCAGCGGCAGTTCCGCCTCCGAGCTGCCCGATCCGCGCGAGGACGATGAGGAGCGCGAGGAACGGACCAATTTCAAAACGGCCAGCGAACGCGCCGACAGCCAAAAGCAACAGCAGCAACAACACTCGCTGCAGCAACAGCAGCAGCTGCAAAGGCGACATCATTTAGGTAAGAGAAGAGAGAAGAAGATAACTTTTCAAATACTTACATGCTGCTTAAAACTTGCAGACAAACCACGCATGAGCGGCTCTGGCAGCGGTCGCTTTATACCAGGCAATAATAACAACAACAACAACAGTCAGAACAACAACAACAAGCGTGTTATGGGCGCACGTCATCATCTGCTGCGGAATCCGGGACCGCATGTCTTTAACCAGCAGCAGCGCATGCTGGGCGGCATGCAAATGCCACGTTTCCTGATGCCGCAGGGTAATGCACATGCACATGCACATCCTCATACTCATTTGGCCACCTTGATGGCGTCGCCGTCCGGTGTTGTTGCAACGCCCATCGCTGCTTGTATACTTGCTACGGCCACGCCACTTACTAGCCACCATCAGCTAACGGCGAGCGCCTTGCAGCAGCAACAACAGCAGCAACAACAAAAACAGCAACAACAAACACTAACACTGAACAAAACTACATTCATTCCAGGCCAATATGCACCACCACCACCACCACCGTCAACACCCACACAACAACAACAACAGCAACAACAACAGTCGCCATACACAACAAACAATGCAGGTCCTGTTCCCTCCACCGGTCCCAATCCATCCCCGCACAATCTACACAATCCGCATATGCTGCATCAGCAACACAACAACAATAACAACAACAACAATAACGGCAACAACAGTGGCGGCGGCGGCAACAACAACAACGGCCCCAACGGTCTACAGCTACCACATTTGCTGCCGCATCCGCACTCGCATTCGCATCCGCACGACCAGGTGCGCGTCGGTCTGCTGCAGCCGCCGCTCTCGCTGCAAATGTCATACGGCAATGCCGGCTATCGCAACGGCGCCTTGCTGGGCCAAGGCCCGCATCCGCCGCCAAATGCGCCACACTCGCCGGGCATGCGTCCGCCGCCGCCCTATCGCAATGCACTGCCCGGCTATGGTCTGCCTGGACCCGGCTCTGGTCCCGGGCCCGGTCCTGGCCCCGGTCCCGGACCCGGCGGTCCTGTGCCCGGTTACGAGCCGCATCTGGGTGGCCAGTATATGCGACCGCATAACGGCTGGCGACCGCAGGGTGATGCGCCCGGTTCGCGCATGCCACGCCCGCCGCTCCAGGCGCTGCCCCAGCACCTGATGTCCACCGGGCCCGCCTACATGAACGGCATGAACATGCGCGCTCCGCTCCAGCATTTGCAGCAGCAACAACAACAGCAGCAGAATCCCGGACAGCCTCCCACACAGGCACAGTCTTCGGCGCCTGTCGTTGGCGTCGCCGTTCAGGGCTCCCAGCAACAGCAGCAACAACAGCAGCAGCAGCAGCAGGTGTTGTCAGCGTCAACGGTGCCACGCGGCGTTGTCAGCAAGGTGCTGATCAATCCCAATTTTAAGGGCGGCGTCGAGGCGGCCACCAACAAGTTCATCAAGGAGACGCACTTTGTGCGGGCCATCAACAGCGACGCGGAGCTGCTGCGCCAGCAGGAGGAGTTCATCAATCAGAATCGCCAGTACTTTGAGAAGCGTCGCATGGAACGTTCACCGCCGCCGATCGGCTCCAGTTCGGCGGGGAGCTCATCTGGCGCGCTGGGCGAGCGACGACGCAGTCGCACACGCAGTCGATCCCGTGGACGCAGTTACTCGCCGCTCAAACGCACGGAGCGCGAACGTGAACGGGATCGCGACCGGGATCGGGACAGGGAGCGTGATCGGGAGCGAGAACGCGAACGTGACAGGGAACGTGACCGGGAGCGAGATCGTTATGGTGGAAGTGGAGGCGGAGGAGGCAGTGCAACCGGAAGCGGAGCACGTCCAGTGGCCAGCGGCGGTGGCAATCGCAGCTATCGACGCGCCGCCAGCAGAGAGCGCGACGAGAATCGTGGCGGTGCCGGCGCCGCGGCACCAAAGCGTCGACGCAGCGGCTCCCCGAATGGGCCGCGCAATCCCTTCTCGGGCGAGCCGCGCACTCGTCCAGTGGAGAACAGCGCCAGTGGCAGCCGCATCTTGGTAAGCCCCCTCCCTTCAACACATTCCCATTCGTCTGATCTTGCTAACTGATTTCTTTTGAACTGCAGCCCAGCGACGAGGACGAGGAAACGCGCGCCTATCGCCTGGAGATCGAGAAGCAGAAGCAGCTGCGCGAGAAGATCATGCGTGACAAGGAGCTCAAACGGCGTCGCGCCGCCGAAGAGAAACAGCATGAGGTAAGTGCACTTGGAATATATAAAGATTTCACATTATATAGATCGTTATTTCTTTTAGTTTACTATATGTAATATATAAAAATATCTTGTTAGCTAAAAAATATTAAATATCTTGTTAGCTATCAAATTATTATAAGAACTTATTTCAGTTCATATCATACTTGAGCATAGCACATTTAATGGAAAGATAAAAGTAGTTAGTATATATATACTATACATATATTTTTTATAATATATCTAAACAAAACTACATCGTTATTAAACCTAGAGAACCGCATATGAGTACTAAAATATTTAAGATTGCTAACTCCAAAGCTTTATCTAAAGTTTAATCCTGAACTTGTGCACTATTTTAGAAAAAACGTTGGGTAAACAAACAAGTTCCAAAATATTTTACATGCTATATAAATATGCAAATAATAATTATACAAAAATAATTTATTTAATAGCTTATATCAGGAAGTTTTTTTTAGCTATGACTTTAAAATCTTGAATTTGGTAAGGGGATTTTATATAAACAGAAATCAGGCTAAACATAATCAATTATATTCTTTAATAGTGTTTTGAAAGTATTGAAATATTCCTGTTAGAATATTAAAATATTAATTTGCTCAAATTTGCTTTACTTTGTGTCAACTATTTGAAAAAGTGGAGATTATCGTGAATATTTGCACAGGTTCAGCTTTCTGTTGCAGGCTTTACATATGGTAAAATTGGTCAAAGTAGACTACTATATTATATAGCAGCTACAGAAACAATGGGTTGAAAAATTAGATTTGGTATGAACCACTTTTTTGTTTTCAAAGATAACCTGACAAAACTTGGCAATTGAATATGCACAAAATTGTCAGGAAAATCTTAACTTATTTCTATTTTATGCGAAAACTCATTTTGAATAGTATATCTGCAACAGTATTTAAACTAAGCTAATATTTAAATTTAACTCAATTAATTGCATATGTAAAGATCACAATGAATATTTGTCGCATTCAAATTTTTAATTCGTGCCCTTTTCTTTTGGTCCTTTTGCAGGAGAAGCGCGCCGAGCAGCACAGTCCGGCGCCACGAGAGGAGCAGGAGTCGGTCGGCGGAGGCGGACAGGGAGCAACCAGTGCGCCTGGCAGCGCACAAAAGCAGCGTCAGGCGCTGCTCAACGATCGCAAAATGATCTCGCTAAAGCGTCGCGACGATCCGGAGGCGGGCAACGGACGCAGCGGCCGCCAGCAGCAGCAGCAGCTGCAGCCCGGCGCCGGTCGCAAGCAGCTAACAGCCGCCAAGATAGCGCCCGAGGCAAAGCGCAGCATCACCGATCATCTGGCGCCCTCCAGCAAACAGCAGCAGCAGCAGCAGCATCATCATCAGCAGCAGCAACAGCAGGCAGCTTTGCCAGGTCGAGCCGCAGGCGGCACGCCGCCCACGAGCAGCAGCAACAGTAACAAGGCACGCGACACGATGCTGATGGGCACGCTGCGGCTGGGCACGCCCAGCGACGATGAGGTGGAGCTGGACTACGACGACGATGATCTGCTGCTGGACGAGGAGGATCGGCTGCTGGCGACGCCGTCGCCGCCACCGCCGCAGCCATCGCGGGCGCTCAAGCGCTCGGCCACGCCGGAGCTGCTCGTCGTCAAGCGCAATCACAAAACTGTGCGCAGTGGCGGCGGCGTGGCCGCCGGATCCGTGTCGGCGGCGACGGCGAGTGCCAGCTTCGCTCCAGGACAGCGGCGAGTGGTGCTGAAGCCATCCAGCAATGGCAGCAGCGGCGGCGGCGGCGGCGGCTCCTCCTCCGAGCAGCAGTCCTCGGGAGGAGGCGGCGGAGCAGGTGGAGGAGGCGGCAGCGGCGGCAACAGGCAACGGGAGCGACGTCAGCGCGAGGAGCAGCTAATGCAGCGCAAGGGCGGCAACAGCAGCAGCACCGCTGGAGCAACCGGAGCTGGTGGCGGCATCTTTGATCGACTGGAGAAGCGACAGTCAACATCTGGAGGAGGAGGAGGAGGAGGCGGCGGAGGCGGAGGCGGGGGCGGCGGCGGCGGCAAACAGCGCAGCAAGGCGCCCTCGCGGATTGTGCTCAAGCACGATTAGGCCGCAGCAGCAGCAGCAGTAGCAACAGCAGGAAACAACAAAACAACAACAGAGCAAAACATAAAGACGGTAAATTGCATCCGTTTTTTGTATTTCTTAGCATATATATATATATTTCTACATATATCTATCATATATACATATATACACACACACACATAACTATTTAGTCAACTGCGGCTGCGGATCTGAGGTGGCGACTGCCGGCCAGAGGCTGCTGCAGAGGTTCTGTCGATGCTTGAGCTAGGCGCAGATCTGATATCTTTTAAACAATAACAAATATGTATTTTGTATTTAAAACAAACAAACAAACAAACACAGACACACACAAACAAACACACACACACGCTGAAACAAAGCATTATTAAAAAGGAAAAATCTTATTTGACAAGCGTCGCAGCAAGAAAAAGTAGCAAAAAACGGAACAGATAGCTTAGCACTAAGTTTAAAAGATTAATATAAATATATAAACTAGCTGTTTGATGATACAAGAAACAAAACAAAACATGATGATAAGTAATTAACAGATAATAATGATAATAGAGTTTAAAAAAAATATATATATATATATATATTTATATATATATATACTTAAATATATGACTAGACATAAACTTAACTGTAATTGTACAAACAACAAAACAAAAACAACTAGGACTTAATGATGCGCATCTCTATATTTTACATATATATATATATATATATATATATATATATATATATATATATATAGTAATATGTATATATATATGTGTATTTATAAATGCATATATTATTTTTTTTCTTTGTTATGCCCCCTGATATCTCAAAAAAACAAAAAAAATGAACCCAACTTGATAACGACCACGCCCATGCCACGAAACTTGTATTTGTATTTAATTTAAATTAGTTAAACTAGACTATTAAATAACTATTAATTGAACTTAGACGCGCGCTTCAAGCGATGCAACAAGACACACACACACACATACAACACACACCCGCATACACAGTTAATATATTGAGTTGCATGTTTACAAGCGAAATAAACAGTAAAAGAAATCAACAACTATATACCTAGAAATATAGCTCTAAATAATATTTAATATATATATATGTATACATATGCTAGTCTTAAGTCGCGTAATGATTTTATATGACCAGACGCAACAAGCGAATATTAAGTTAAACAAACCACAAACCTAAACTTCTTCTTCTTTCTTTTATGACATACTTTTAAAAATTTCAATCTTTAAACCAAATAGATTCAGAGTTACTTTGAAATGTTAAACATTTTTTATTATTGATATTATTGTTAATTTTTATTTGTGCTTTTGTTTAGTTGATGCCTGTGTCTTTTTTTTTTTTTTATATGTACTCAACTTCAGTATATCCTCTTCACTATTTTACTCTTTTGTCACATTGTCCTTTTTAGCATTGAGTGGCCTCCAGAATAATCCGTATTAAGAAAAACAAAAAAAAAAAACAAAAACAAAAAATTCAAGTTAAAAAATGTGTCTCTCGATCTGTGGAGCACAAAAAGCAATACCATAATGGCCTGTTAAAAGTTAGGGAAATCCGTTAAAACCGCAAAATAACGCAGTTTTTTCCGTTCCTGAAAAACAATCCAAACAAAAATAAATGCAAGAAATTCAATAAAAATAATGAAAATAGACATACTTTAAAATACATACATTAATATAAATATATATACATATAAGTTAATATATATATATATAGATCTATGCTAATATTAAGTTAATGTACACACACACACATACCAATTAACACACACACGTTTGCGTGTGTGTGCGTGTGTGTGTGACGCCATAAGATAAACAAACACAAAGAACACATAGAAACATTTTATTACACATGCAAACAAAAATATATGTGTTTAAGCAACAATTACAACAACTTGAAAAATTACATTATATTTAAAATAGCAGTAACATTTTCAATTCTAATGCAACGTCAACAAATACAAAAATATTCAAATTGTACATTCATAAACCAAAATAGAAACAACCAAGAAGATAACAGAAAAGCAAAAGTTATTCACAAAGTTTAAACATAAGCTAACAAAAATTAGTTGTAAGCATAAAGCATAGCCATAAGTTTATTAAACAATAAATTCTTAAGCATATATATATATATTAATATTTAAAGAGCAGCATAAATAAATCTTGAGATTTATGTAAGCTACGATTAAAAATATATGTAAATGAGAGGAAAATACCGAAGCAAATCTAAAATCTAATAATATATGGAATATAGTAATAGCTATTATATATTTATGTTTAGCTGTGAGCTGAATTCTTCAAAATTTAAAATGCTTTTTTTTTCTCCTCTACTGTTTAAAGAGTTACGATTATGTCAAGAACTTAATCGTATATATTATATATATATATATACATGTAAGGCTAAAAACAGAAATATGCAACTAAATGAATGTATGCAGCATGTGCTCTATAAATGTTCTAGTAGTTTTTTTTCTATTATTATTATTATTGTGAGTTCACAAAATGCTAATTTAAAATGTCAAAAAAAAAAAAAAAACAAAACAAAATATATTCATACATACAAGTAGTGTGTGTGTCTACGAGTGTGTGCGTGTGTATGTTACCGTTATGTAAATAACAACACACACACACACTCGAGAAGCAGAAAAGCGCAGAGAAAGTTCTTACATATATTCAATAATAATACACTACACACACAATATATAAATAAATATATATTAATTATGGACTAATAAAAACGAAAGTATATTGCATATATATATATAATATACGTATATTACCTTAAAACATAACTGTATATATAACTCAATGCATAATGATTCCTTTACTTTAACTAAAGAAACAAACTAACGAGTAAGAAAAACAACAAACAAATTCCAAACACTCGTTCAAATCGTAGTGGACTTTAAAGTATCCAAAAACAAAACAAAAACAAAAAATAGCTAAACGAGTCTGTGATTAATTTTTTATATATTTGAATTATGATTATGATTATTGCCTCTTAGTTCTAATTGTTTAAATCACAAATTTCGTATGCGTTTTTTATATATTTTTTTAAGTGTGTAATATAAGAAAAAAAAACAGTTTAGTATTTAAGCAAACAAAAAGCAAAATCAAACTCAAATTTGCTTTTTGCACAAACACACACATCCACACACACACACACCCATATATACATTTATATATATATATAAAGAGAGAGAGTATATATATATTAAAATTATGTGTTGTCCATAGTAACAATTTCAATGTGCACACATAAATGTGATAAAAACAAAAAAAAACCTAGTTGATATTATGTGTAAGTAGCTGTAATAATTGGTTCTTCTTCTGTTATTATTATTAATATTAATATCAATATTATAATTTTTCACGCACAAATTTTGCGAGGCGTAAATCTCATTTCGACTATTGTAAATCAGCCTCATTTTGAATTCATTTTATTATTTTTCTTGTTTCGATACACTTTTAATGCACAAATAATTTAATTTGTTAAATATTTTGTTTTCTCATATTTTTTGTGTGTTCTTTGATTAACTGCAATTCTCATTTATATATGTGTAAGCAAACAAGAAATTGTTAAAAACTAGCTAAATCGATGTGTGCACGAAATTGAACGTATATATACATATATATGTATATATACATATACATACATACATATGTATATGTAGACAAATAGATATATATTTAATATTAAGCCTATGTATCTACGATTTGTAGAATCCAACTAGCTTAGCTTTAGTAACTAGTCTTATTTATTTTTATCTTTTGTTATCCTTTGTAACTGATTACCCCTTCTCTTTCCCCCCCACACACACGTTTCATTCTACTTTTACTTTTGTGCAAAAGAAGAGGAAAGCCATATAAAAAAACCTAACCTCAAAGTGAACTCTTTGGCGAGTCGCCTGTCTCTGTCGCACTGCTGGCGTTTGGCTATCGCTCAGCTGCTCGAGACTATGTTAGGGCCTTCAACCTCTCTCTCGCTCGCACTAAGTTACATTTAAGTTTACGACAAAACACAAACAAACACACAAAAACTAAACAAATTTTCTTTCAGCACGAAATTCTGTACAAAAAAAAAAAAAAAAATCAGATGAAAAAACGTACAAAAAAAAAGAGAGAAAAAAAACTAAGAAAGTAAACATTTTTTTTTTGAGAGAAAAAATCTAATTGAAAAGAAAAGAAATGAAAAAAGAAACAAAGTTCAAATTAATGCCATTTCGAAGGACTACGGCGCGCAGCTTGCTAAAAGAAGAAGACTAAATAAAACTGATATATACAAGCAGTTATATATATATGCGTGCATGTGTGTATGTGTGCAATTGCCGGCACACCTGCACATGTATGCGTGTACATATATATATATACATATATGTGTATATTTTTTACAGCATTCCAAATGCAAATTGTGTTTTTATTTACATTTTACATTCTTCCCGATTCTTTACAGTCGGGCACACAAAAAATTACGTATTTTTTCGGAATGCCTTTTATTTATTCTACACAAAAAATTTAAAGAAAATATAAATATTTAAAAATTTCCATTTTATATATGCCATTGAGAAAGTTTTCGAAAGTTTCCGCAAATACGTTTTTTTATCATAGTATTAAGAAACTTTGTTCTTATTCTTTATTTGCCAAATGTTAAGCCTGCCTTTAAACATAAGTATTTGTATAAAGAATAATTGAAATCTTTGGCACAGGCTTTAACAAAACCAACAGAAACAATTTGGCAAAACATTTGAAACCTAAACCAAACTAAGAGAAATTAAATGAACACATTTTGTTTGTGGTTCGGTTCGCGGCCTGAACCAATTTCTAGCATTTAAGTTTGGTTCGGCACCGAACCCGAAATTCGTCACGTTCTTCCCAATTTTCAAATAAAGCAAATGAATTTATTATTTATAACAAAAACAAAATGCATTTATAAACTTTTTTAAAGGGAACTTTTCAAATAAATTTAAAAATTAAAAATTCTAGACGAAGAAAAGTTCTTTCGCTTCAGTTTTGACAGAGTTACGAGAGTCTAGTGTTCAGCTACATAAAGAGCCTATATTAGGGTGGCTCTGTGGGACTCTGAAACTGTGAATTATGATCGCTGCGAACTTGACATTCGACTCTCAGTCCGGACAATGCGTTGACAATTTATTTATGCTCGGCTCGCTCACTCTCACGATCTGAAGATTTATGAAAATGTCAACCGGCTCTTAACCCCAAATAGACAGATCCCCAGCATTGTTTGCGGCTCTAACGATCTATTGAAATTCGCTTCGATTTCGAGCCGGATCCAATTATGCTATAACTTTAACTTCTAATTAAAGTTGGCACAGATAAAGCCTAGAACGTTTTTTTTGCCAGTCAACCAAAAAGGAAAAATCTCTTAATATTTTTCACCCTGTACATGGAAATGACTAAGCATTTGGTAATACCCTGTAAATATTGCTGAGTAAGTATGTATTAGAGCTGGACTTATATGATAATAGAAACTTAATTTATATTAGCTCCAACAAATATGAAATGTTTTAAGTAAGATTTAAACAGAGAAATAAATATATATATATTTTTCCTTTAAATCAGAGATGTATGTTTATATATATATATATATATATGGGCTTGATTCACTTGAACTATCTATCATTCAATAATTTATTTTTAAGTGTTGTGCATTTATTTTTAATAACATAATAATGTTATATATAAATATATAAAAATAGGATTAAAAATCTCGGTTTTATCAGCTTAAATTTACAAACTTTTTTAATTTTTTATCCCTTATTTATTTTTATATACATTTTAATTTTTTTTAGTTGATTTTTATTTATATTATTAATATAAATAATATATTTTTTCTAACGTTCGTTTTAAATTACAAAATTAGTTTTAAAAACATTTTGATTTGACTTTAAGTCAAAGTGTGTTTATAATTAAAAAAAAGGGTTTTGATTATAATGAAAATATATTTTATTTTTTTAATGTTGATACTAAAGTTTTGTCAATTTTTTTTTACCCCCAACATATTGATTTTAAATTAAAAATTAAATTAATAAATTAAAAAAGTAACTGCCCACCGTAATCGTCTCGCCCGGAGATTACAGGGGGCTATCCCAATTCGCAGGCTCAAAAGAAGACATTTTGGGCTGCTTCTAAGATATTAAT